>CM075880.1:25437009-25682051 GCA_038021265.1 Cyprinella venusta
GGGAAATCTGTTAATATTTTGTTGCGCGTTACTGAAACAAAATTAATAATAATATCGGCCGATATATCGGAAAATCGGATTTTAAAACCAACAAATATTTATATCGGTATCGGCCCTCAAAATCCTTTATCGGTCTGGCTCTAATACATACACACACCATAAACCATATATATATATATATATATATATATATATATATATATAAAATAAACCAAATATATATATATATATATGGTTTATTTATTATTTTTGCTAAATGGTCCACACTTGCAAAGTTGGTTGATGACAAGTTGGGATGACAAACTAACTTTACTTATTCATTCATTTTGTTAATTTCCTGTCATCTCTTGGAATATCTGAAAGCCAATTTTCATATCCATCATCATTAGCAAAACATGTTTTACACAGGGGGCCTTATGAAAATGTTAGATTTCAAGTTATTCTAAAGGCTATTGTTCACTTAGATCTACTTTTATTACACAAAAAAAAATCTGATTACTCGATTAACCCTCAAAATAATCTACCTATTATCAAAAAAAAATCATTAGTGACCACCTTAGATTCATATAATATTTACTACAATTATTAACACTAAATTATTTGAAAAGGAAACAATTTGCAAAAACAATTCGGGCATGATAAAACTAATCCATAAATTATATTTATACACTACATAGATACATCTTGATTTTGTATTTAATCCTATTAAAATATTTTTCACAAATAGTTTGAAACAAATAAATAGGAACTAAACAGTGTAGTGGGGAATCATATGTTTTTCAAATAAAGAGCAGGTAATGCTAATTGTACACAGCAAATATGAGAGAAATGTGACGTACGACATGGGTGTCAACATAAAAATAGCCAAACACAAATACTCTAAAATTAGTAATTACAGTAATATCAAAATATAATAAAAAACATGCGTGTCCAAACATTTATCTAGCTGTATAAATGCACATTTATTTTGTTTGACTTCAGGAATCTTTCATACCTTCTGACATTCGATCTGTTTTTCAACCATTTCTTGTTTCTTCTTCCTCATGTCTTGCTGCAGTTTCAACGCCTCCTGAAGGTCAGAGGTCATGTTAGCGGACTCATAAGTACATTACAGACTGTGCAATCCTAGTCGGTGGATCTGCCTGTATCGGCTTACGGAGGTGAGGAGGAGAAAGGAAATACTCACATGCTTCTTCTTCAGGACCTCCTGAGCTTCCAGCGCTTTGCCCGTTTTTCCCAATGACTTCGATGCGGTTTTCAACACCGTGCGTGAGAACGGACCCTTCGGTAAACTCGAAGACGGCGTCAAACCCTTGTTTAACAGAGAAAATCATACAATTATTGATTTTTAATGCTTATTACCAACATGTTTATGTGTTTCTTAGTTTAGACGCACACAATCGTTGAAAGTTTGGAAGATTTTTCAATGTTTATGAAAGCAGTCTATTATGCTCACTTATTGTTGCAGTTTTCGGTTTTATTTGAAAATGTATTTTATTCCTGTGATCAAAACTGAATTTTCAGCGTCATTAGTCTACAGTGTCACATGATCATCTAATAATCATTCTAATATGATGATTTGCTGCTCGAGAAACATTTATTACCATCAATGTTGACAGTTGTGCTAAATATTTCTGTGCAAACTAGGCATGCTGCGATAGTCGGTGTTATCGGTGTTAAGCTGCAACCCTGGTTACATCACTTGCCCACAGTGGTGATAATAATAAAAGTCATTTAGTTCAGTCAGAGAACAGACGTGTTCACTGTAGTATCTTTTTAATGAAGCACAGATCAGCAACAGGAGTCAGATTTCATTTATCACGAGAGTGAGGCGAGCTGACTGACAAGACGATGGCGGAACATTTGCAGACCTGCCAACCTTGAAAAACTTTTTTGAGTAGCAATTTACTGATTTATTGTCGACGGCGGCACTCACGCGGAAAAAATGTCCCATTACCACGGTCTTTGATGTCATTTTGGCTGGTTGGGCATAATATATATAGAGTAATATATTGGCATATCTTTTGAGAATGCAAGAGACACACACAAACATGTCTTCGTATACGCATACGCATGTATGCCTATCTTCTAGTTGACTCCTAAAGTTTTTTTTTTATTCGACCCAAATCAGAAAATTTTACTTGCACTGCAATTTACAGTTAAAGTCCAAAGTTTCAATACTGCTCAAAACCATTTTTTATTCATGATTAATATCGCATTATAAAGTATATAATGTGTGATGGTCAACTATTCTAAAATTAAGAAACCCCTAAAAAACAGTAAAAAAAAAAAACAGGAACATTGTGTGTAATTTATCTATATCCCAATATGATACTAAATCTCAAAGAAAAAAAGGGCTTTTGACATGCTGTCTTTGCATTTGAACATTGCACATTTTAAACAGAACATGCATTACTGAATAGACGTTAGCCAATACAAACATATTTATAGAAAAATAGTTGACAATGAATAGACAGGAGTCCAATAATAGCAAAACAAATCACTTATTCTAAAAAGAATATCAACTAAGACGAATCCGACACATAGGAAGGTCTGTTAACAGTAAACGTCCATCATTTAACAAATTCTAAAAACAGGTGGATAATACAAATTTGAGAGAGAGCTCGCGCTGCACTGATACAACTGTCCTTCCGCAAGTAACAAACATGCTAATTTTCATACAAAATACATTAGGTAGGCCTGCTTTAGTTATTATAACACATAATATGCAGACTACGTTTCTCAATCATGAGAATGAGTAAATAAACGCCTGTTTCTCCAGACTCGCGCCAAGCAGATTTTATCAGTCATCCAGAAATCACAGAACTTTCATAATCACTTAACCATAACAATTCATTTTATTAAGATTTATTGCTCAGCATTACTTAAGCATTTAATAATTTGCATGGCTGAATGTTGTTTTCCTCTTATCTGAGTTACCATGAACGCCGGACTATTTTGAGTGAGATATATAATCCATGCGATCACTCCCGTGTGATAATCGAATCCAGATCAACCCAATACAATATTTCAACTTTCCACATCCACCCCAGCCCGTTTACCTTCAGCAGTCAGAAGTAACTTTACCGTGACTGTAGCCTAGCCTACTGTCGTGTCCTCGCTCAAATCAAGTCAGACGGCGGGCCGCGGGAGTGGAAGCGGGATCGAGCGGGATTCTTTATTGCCTTACGCATCTGTCAATCATCCCCGCTTGCTATTTTGAGAAATGAACCCAGCACTATGATTGGTCAAACTCTTATTCATTTACTGTTGCTTGATTTAAGGACTGCGTGTGAAAAAAAGCGGGTCAGCAAGTTTTTGCGTAGTTTAGAGTGACATATCGTATCAGCGTACTTTGAGTTCAAAATGCGTAACCGATACGCAAAATGCGTACAGGTTGGCACGTCTGCATTTGGTCTCAAAGCGAAATGTAAAAGCACCTATTTGGCAAATATTTTGGATACAAACCCAATGCTAATAGGGAAACTGCAACGATTTAGTTGTGTTTCAGTGAACATTACATTATTACGTCATTAGACGGCGACAAGAGCCCATGGCCGAATCACAGCCCTTCTGATAAGGAGCCATATCGCACTCCTACTCGTGTGATATTGCTCATTTATATTCTCCCTGAACGTGTGTGTGCAAACATTCAAGTGTTTTCTTTACCACTGATGGCTCTTGGTTCGGGCTGGTGGGTTCAGTGCCGCCCGTGATTCCCGTGGCAGTCTGGTGTTTGGGGAAGGTATTATTCAGCACGTAAGCTCCTGCAGGGTGCTGCTTAATGACCTGCACACACAACTAAATTCAGTCAAAGTATGTAGACGAATGACAAAGTTTGGAACCATGGATGAACAGTCACGGTAAGGATTTCATCAATCATTTTTGAGTGAAAGGAGTTCACTTTTGAAAACATTTGCTGATAATTTACTCACCCCCATGTCATCCAAGATGTCCACGTCTTTCTTTCTTCAGTCGAAAAGAAATTAAGGTTTTTGATGAAAACATTCCAGGATTTTCTCCATATAATGGACTTCATTGGGAACCAAATGGTTCACGGTCAAAAGGACAGTTTCAGTGCAAACTGCAAACTGTTCAAAGGCTTTAAACGATTTTAGACGATGAATAAGGGTCTTTTCAAGCGAAACGATCGCTCATAAAAAATAAAAAAAATAAAATAAAGTTTAAGTTTTATAAACTAAAATGGTCGCCTTGCTCTGTTCTGTGCGTTCGTGACTCTCCTGTTCGAACTCGTTCATCAAAATGAACAAACATTTGTTGTTCATTTGGTTCAATCAACGAACGAAATGAACGAATTGACTCGGGAAATGTTCATTTGTTCATTTTGATCAACGAGTTCGAACAGGAGAGTCAAGAACGCGCATCACAGAACAGAGCAAGGCGACCATTTGACCTTATAAAACTTAAACTTTGTTATTTATTCATTAAATGAGCGATTGTTTCGCTTGATAAGACCCTTATTCATCATCTGGAATCGTTTAAAGCCCTTTGAACAGGTTGCAGTTTGCACTGAAACTGTCTTTTGGACCTTGAACCGTTTGGTTCCCAATGAAGTCCATTATATGGAGAAAAATCCTGGAATGTTTTCATCAAAAACCTTAATTTCTTTTCGACTGAAGAAAGAAAGACATGGACATCTTGGATGACATGGGGGTGAGTAAATTATCAGCAAAAGGGAACTACTTTTTTTTTTTTTTTAAAAGAAGTGAACTACTCCTTTAATAATCTATTAAAACGGATACAAATTTCTCTATGGGGAAAACGAGAACTATCAATAGTTGGGCTGGGCAGCAAGAGCTCATTCTCCAAATGTTAGAAGAGCAACACAATGAAATATAATATTGTGCATTCCAGTTTTAATTTTCTCTGAATCTGACAATCCATCAGTGGGTGTCGGACCTTGTGTGTCGTGGGCTGCTGCTGCTGGCCAGGGTTTGTGTTCTGACCGGGTCCCTGCTCCTGTGTGCTGGATGTGGGCTCTCTATGCCAGTAGACTCTGATGAAGCGGTTATTGAGAACGGCCTCAGTGCTGGAGATGGCCCTCCGAGCCTCCTCATTGGCTGTGTACTGGATCAGTGCTGCCTCTGGGTCGCCCCCGAACACCACCTATGGAAACAACACACAACACAGCTTTACATCACAATCACTACAACTGCATTCGTTGACCTGTATAACAAAAGTGTTACAGAACAATAGCAAATATGTAATTCATAATCTAATCTACACTGAAGTTTACCTGAATGTTGACTATGGTTCCAAATTTGCTGAAGTGCTCATTGAGTTTGGTGATGTTGTTGAGGTCCCGAGGGATTTTGCGGACCTCTAGTTTGGTGTTGACGTAATAAATCTTTTTCGGGAAGATGGGTTTATGCTGGTTATTGAAGTTTTGTCTGTAAAACAGGAAAGAGCACATTACATATCTCAATCAGGACATCCATTGTAGTTTCCTTTGCATTCAAGATATCAATATTAATGAATACACACTAAAAATAATGTAAATACAATTAATAATTATTAATTAACAATAAAGTAGTCTCTTCTGCTGATCAAGCCTGCATATATTTGATAAAACACAATATGAGTTTTTTTCTGTATTTTTGAAGTACATAATAATGAAATAATGGTTTTCTATTTTAATATACTTTTAAAAAAATTATTTATTTTTGAGAATCAAAGCTGAATTATTATCAGTCATAACCCGAGTCGTAGGAGTCATGATCCTTCAGAAATCATTCTAATATGCTGATTTAATACTCAAGTATTATCAATGCAAAAACAGCAACAACCTATGTTTTTTTTTCAGGATAAAAAGTTAAAAAGAACAGCATTTATTCAAAATAGAAATATTCTCTAAAAATATAAAAGCTCTATCATCCCTTTTTATCAATTTAACACTGAATTAAAGTATCAGTTATGGATGTTGCTGTTCTTTTTTATTCATCAAAGAATCCTGAAAAAAAGAATCACAGGTTATAAAAATATATATTAATATATACAATTTATTATATAATATATAAAAATATATGTTTAACAATTAATGACAAAGTTATATTTAATATGTTAAATTGTAATAATATTTTAAAATACTACCGGTACAGTTTTTTTTTTTTTTTTTGCATCAGAGATGACAAAAGTACATAGATTACCAAAGTAATAATAAGCATAATAATCAATAATTGGTTCCTTTTCACATTTCCAGGGTCCTCTGAAGTTCTCATAGTTGTGTAAACTTCAATAACAGTGAATATAATTTTTGTAAAAAAATAAACTAAATGAATAATAAAAAATGAAATTCCCATTTGGTCCAATAGCAAAAGAACAAAATCCATGATAGCGTTTCCAAGACTTGGTTTCCGTGTGGCAAATTCCATTTTTTCAATGGATGTGAAATGTTTCCTCAGTGAAATGTACTGAGCAAACACGATGGTCCTTGATGATCTCTTCAAGTGAGTTTGGATCTAACATGCACATAGGAAACATGCCACCCTATCGGCAAGGCTCATCGGCGGTAATATTAATATCTACCGATGCAGATGGTCATTTTAAGCTTTTATCAACGGATACCGATGTTGTCCCGATATCATCGTTTAAGTAGTTCACTTTCGAAAAAACATTTGCTGATAATTTACTCACCCCCATAATATCCAAGATGTCCATGTCATTCTTTCTTCAGTCGAAAAGAAATTAAGGTTTTAGATGAAAACATTCCAGGATTTTTCTCCATATAATGGACTTCAATGGGAACCAAACGCGTCAAGGTCAAAAAGACACTTTCAGTACAAACTGCAAACTGTTCAAAGGGCTTTTAAACGATTCCAGACGACGAATAAGGGTCTTATCGAGCGAAACGATCGCTCCTTTAATAAATAAATAAAAAAGTTTAAGTTTTATAAGCACAAATACTCGCCTCACTCTGTTCTGTGATGCACGTTTGCGACTCTCCTGTTCGAACTCGTTCATCAAAATGAACGAATCTTTTCCGAGTCATTTGGTTCATTCAACCGCATACAACGAACAAATTGACTCGGAAAAAGTTTCGTTCATTTTGATGAGTTTTTGAAGTCATTTTGGTTCCCATTGAAGTGCATTATATGGAGAAAAATCCTGGAATGTTTTCATCAAAAACCTTCATTTCTTTTCGACTGAAGAAAGAAAGACAATGACATCTTGGATGACATGGGGGTGAGTAAATTATCAGCAAAAGTTTTCAAAAGTAAATTACTCCTTTAAGCAGAATAATAAAAATTCCAAAGTTTATCACACACACACACCATTTGTGGTGAATTTATAAAGGTCATACACTTTCTTGAAAGGCTGCAAAATAAGATCTACTGAAACAGTGAGTAGTGGCTCATCACTCACTTGTCCATCCAGGGTTTTTTGACCAGTGGGCCATCACCCGGCGGCAGACTCCTCTTCCTGTTCTCCTGCTCAGAGTTGAACCTCGCCTCACTGCTCGACACACTCGGGACAGACGGCTCCGTCTGAATCACTATGTTAGCTGCTAAGAACGCATATTAAACACATTTAAATGGATGTTGTCATGATGAATACGTTTGAAATTCTCAAAATGCAAAATAGTCACTGGTTTGGAACTGATATTTTACATCTGATACCTCGTGAGTTTTGTCCATCACCAGAGGTAAGGCCGATGAGGTTGGGTCTCTGCGTCTGGATGCGAGGGATGAAATGACGGTACTGAGCTCTGCCTGGGCCGGTCAGTCCCGGGGACTCTGGGTTATAGGCCTCGGGGTCGTAGCTGTCTGTGTGTGACACAAGAAAGACGTGTTAGAACATGTGTGATGTGTGCAGGGGGGGAAAACACTACAGGAGGTTCATTCCTTTGATAAATTAAACATTTACCACATGTGTTTGAGAAAACTTTCTCCAAATAGAAAATCAGAAAATGCAGTGTGTAAGATGCAGCAGCAGCACAACTACATGGTCAGAGTCTGTCACTGCAGCCTTCACACACACATCCCTGATAAACTACACTGAAAACTGGCTTTGAAATTACTTTCACTCAGAAATTGCTAGTAAATTTGACAAATAATTACATTATTGACACATTGAATAAACCCTTGTGCATCCTTATGGACATTTTTGTCCTTTTCAGTTTTGTTTTCTTGATCACTTTGCCTGTGTTAAAGCTAACTGCAAAAAACTTGGCTCAGGTGTGTATTTTTATTGGAATTTTACTATTTCAGCGTCATTTTCTTAAAAATATATTTTTTGCATTAGGTACAAAAAATACTCCCTCTCAGCACCTTTTGGACAAAAATGTCCCCATTGAAACCCATTAAAACTGCCATTTTTAATCCCCGGTTCAGTTAACTATAAAATTATGCAATCTTTGTTGAGAGGCTTTCATTCTGATGGCAAGGCTTCAAAATTTTATTTTTTACTATTTTTTATCAGATGGTGTCATTTTTTTAAGTTTGGCCTATAAAACAAATATCGCTTTATTCCTGTTGTCTGGTTTGGCATACTATAGAGCCAACTGGATAAATTATGCAACGATATTTGTGTGGGTGTGTTGGTATGGATGTCAGAGTGTGGTTAGTACAGTGTGTTATAAAAAAATATGTGTGTGTGTGTGCGCATGTGTGTGTTTGTAATACTAAGAGAGAAAAACTGCAAAAAATAATTCAATCAGTCTAAGCTCCAGTGGGGTTTTGCTGGGACCCAATGGGGAAAATATGTTACTACGCCCAAACAAACTGTTACAGAAAGCTCATTTTTTGAGATATCATTCTCAAATTTGGAACACAACCTATTTAGATTTAAGGCTTTGATTTTATTGCAGTTTTGAGTTCAACCTGATTTATAAAATATATATTTTATATAAAATATTTTTTATAAATAATTTTCATAAACTTATACCTATATAACTTTTTTTTGGATTTACTTATTATTATTTTACTTCAGCAATAATCTGCAAAGGGTCTTCTTTAAAACGATACCAAACTTAAGTCTGTGCTCCAAAGCGTCACATTTTTATGACAGTTTTTTGACATGGACATTTTTGTCCTCTTTTTACCTAAGTGTAACTTTTTAAAATTGATGCACAAGGGTTAAACATGTAGGTACGTGACAAACTGACCATATACGCGCGAGCGTTTTGTTCTCAGCAGGTATTTAGCGCAATCCGCATAGTTGACTAAGGAAGTCTGTCGTATCTTTGCTTTGTGACTACCTCTAAAATGTATATACTAGTGACGTAAATTACATCATCACGTTGATTCTGGCGTTCAAATTTCCAAGATAGCTGTAGTAAGAAGAAAGTTATAAGCAAAGCAACATTTCTCGCGTGTTTGGCATCAAAATCCTCTATGAAAGGGAGCATTTTTTTTCGTTTCAAACCCAATACTTTTGAAAGAATATACATTTAACTTGAATTAGGTGAAGTTTGGGATTGATTGTAACATTCGCATGTGTTTGTTTACGCTCCGCAAGTGACGTTGTTGTCAAAAGCAGAATCAGCCATTTGATCAAATTGGCTTCCAAAACTTATCCCAGTTTTTAAAATAATCGTCAACTATTTAAGTAATCGTTTTGTTGATAGAATTGTCTCATTTTTAGCTTGAATTACAATAAAAGTTGGTATTTTTTGATGAAAACTCTAGTGATGTAAGTGATGTTTTTAGATCTAGTGATGTAAATTAATCTCTATCTAACATATGTAAGCAGAAGTAAAATTGCTTTGTAGATTAAAATGATCAATGATATTTTACCATTTAAGTTGCTTGCCAGCATTTAGTCAAGAAACGGCCTACGAATGAAACAATGAAATTCATGTGTCAATGCCAATTGTCTGAAAAGATACTGTATGTGTGGATTGATGCTCTCAGTTTCATTAGAGGAAGTGGTCAATAGAAATAATGTGCATCTATTCCTTTTAAAAAGAGGTCATCTTAATCTTGTTGGGCTTTTAATTATCTACACTATGGTGTTTGAATTATACAAATAGACCAAGAAATGAGGAAGTTATGATATTTTGATTTGAAGTGTTTGTTCAAGCAGAAGAGGTCACAGTTTTTCATTGTTTTATTGTTTTAATTAGGTACAAAAATGACCCCTAATTTCCGAGTTAAAAAATTCCATAACTTTCTTAAATATTATCAGATTTTAATCTTTTAAAACCCATTTTTTAGACATTTTTATTATCCATCATATGGTGATGATTAATGATGATGATATTTGAATTTTCTCGTATTGATTTTTTTTTTGTCACGTACCTAAAACATGAACCTGAAACAGTATTTTCTTTAAAACATACTCAATCTTTGTTGCATTTAAAACCTTGAAAAATAATTACTCAGAATAAATAACCTGTAGGGCTGGGTAATAAATATCGATTTCTCGATATTAATCGATTGTCATTTTTACGAACCGATATGGATTGTTAAATCTCAAGAATCGATTAGTCATCCTGTTTCATTTGAATGAATGGAACATTGCATCGCGGCTGCGCACATCCAAAAAAAAAATCGCAATAATCTTTGTCTTTTGTTACAATTGATATGAAACAAAGTCTCAATTTTCAAATTACGTCCATTTTCTTTAGAAATTCAAAAACATAAATAGCGTTTTGGCGCTGTGGCGTGAGATCGCCCTGGCGCAGCTCCAGTGAAGCAGCAGCGCTGATCTCTCTTCCGGGTTAATCATACAAGTTACAGCGCCAAATAAACATGAATGAGCATCTGAAAGTGTGTTAAAGAGTACAAACTTATCGAAATCCGGATCATGTCACATTGAATAGCTCAATTAGCGTTTCAACCGTGGAAAGACGTCAATTAAACAGCATATCAGTGTCATGTATCGTCATATTTACCTCAGAAAACCCACATGAACTCGTTAGTCAGCTAGAAAAAAATAACTCCAGAGAGGAGCATTTTGCTAAATATATACACCATATTAGGCTACATATGCATTATAATCTTAATGTTCTTCAATATTTAATGCATATTTGAATAAATCTGGCAAGTTTGTATGACAGCCACCATTTAAATGTTTTCATTTCATATAATCTTCTTATTATAAAAATACATAAGTGTAATTTAAGTGTTTGTATAGCTACAAAACAGTTAATTATTACCTTCATATTAGGCTAATGAAGCCTAGTAGACTACAACTAGACTTCCATAGTTTACAGCATTAGTTAAACGATTTGATTTCCTTGAGAAAAAAAAAATGCCATTTATTGTAACTGATATCCAAAATAATCAATATTGACTCGAAATTGAATCGAATTGCAAGCTTGTGAATCGAAATCAAATCGAATTGTGAAATTTGTCTCAATACCCAGCCATGTTTCGGTACAGCAGTTTTCAGTGGTTAACTGAACAAACTAGGTATGCTTATAAATGAAAAATACACTGCAGTTTATGGTGCTGTTGTAATTGGAGGAAGAGTTTGTGAAGTTAAACAGACTCGCTCGCTGCAAAGATAATCGTTCATGCGAGATGGAAATGAGGAAATTTTTAACTTTACAGATAAATACGCAAGTTGTGTGCTGAGTTAAACAGCAGACAGCAGGGTAGGTTTACCTGTGGTGAAAATCAAGATTTTAATGTTGTTTATATGTCTATGTGGTGTTTTTAAGACGCTTTAAGACAAACCATGTGTAAATTCATAAGTTGACAGCATTGTTGTGTATTTTCTCCTTATAACTGCAGTGAACCAAAGACACGGTTTGAAATCACTGGTGTTTCTGACGTAACAAAATACATTATAACCAATCAGATCATCAACGAGTGGATCTCTGAGCTGAGTGAGTGGAGGTGGGGCTCATTTGCATATCCATAGAACTGCGTATACTAAATAGAGAGCCTAAGTCCCTCCCCTTCCGGTCGACAACCATGGGACCTTACTTCGGAAAAATATTGAATGGTAGTCAATGGCGAGAGACAACAAATATTTTGATCTGGTTTGAATTGTGCCCTGAATTACACATATGATGTTTGCCAATTTAAAAGATACATTTTAAAGTAAAGAAAGTCACAGTTTGATGTAAAACCGTTGAGGTATAAGACTGTGAAAATACGTAATTACAAAGACTACAAACCCCAAAGGCGCACATTTTCTCTCAATGAATAAAGCTAACTTTACTGAGGCTGTGTCATTATTTCTACAGTCTTACGTTATAATCGTAACGTTACGCCGTCCTACCTGAGTGTTTTGTACCAGACTGCACACACACGAGCAGCGGATCTCGTTTCGCTTCCCGGGAGATGTAGTTCACAGAGCGATTTTCACATAAAACTAAATGTTACTCTTCTGTTGTATGACAAACTGAGACGTTTTTGACTTTGAGAATCATCTTTTAAATTGACAAACATCATATGTGTAATTGAGGGCACAGTTCAGACGGAATAAAAAGATAAGTTGTCTCTCGCCATTGACTACCATTCATATTTTTTCCGAAATAAGGTCCCATGAGCCGGAAGCGAAGGGGCGGGACTTAGGCTCTCTATAAGGCATGGGTGTCGAGTTACATTCAAGCTATTTTAAGGCATGAATAATTTTTTTCAAGGATTTTTTTTTTTAAATCTCATTTTGGTGATCAAAGATAAATACATTGGATACAATTATTGACTACAGGGGAACTTGAAAATAATACAAAAGTCTTATGTTTAAGACAAGCTGGATCGTCAGCAGTTCACTCTTTTGTTTTTCAGTTGTGTTCGCAACAAATTAAATCAATGTAAACAATATTGTACGCATGCGAAACCGAAGGACCCGCACTGAAAATGTTCGGTACGAATACATGCATGATTAAACCCCTACTAACTGATGTACACACGACAAGACCAGAACCACCACCAACAGACAGGAAAGAGGCTTAGTATACCAACAGCTTTCTTTAAAGGGGTCAGACTTTCATCCCTGAAGGCTTATAATCAGTGATGTAGTGGTGCCTGGAGAAGTGGGTACTGGATATACTCTTGATTTATGTCCCCAATATTTTTTTAAGCGTCCCAGCAAAGGATGAACGCTCTGTGTTATAAACAGTGACATGTAAGACTAGTCTTGCATTAGTATTCAATATGCAAGACTATATAATCTAGTATAATTAATACAATAGAACATATAGAATCAGTATTCTTGTATATCAGGGCCGCACGCATGTTTTTCAAAATACCTAGGTCCCATAAATCATATTGATTAAGGGGGTTCGGGGGCATGCTCCCCCGAGAAAATTTTGATTTTAATGATCTCAACGTGAGCATTTTAAGGTGTTTTGATGGCCAAAAAAATTGACGACAGTATAGCTTTAAAAGCATGAAGTAGAGGCTATTTGATGAGATTCTTAAAAATGAGAATCAGTCATGGTTTCAGCTACTTTTTATTTCCTAAATCAATCAATGTTTTTGGACTAATCTGTTAATTTAATTAATGGTTCAATTGCTCACTCAAAAAGACAGTCACTTGTCGCCGCCCTCTGGCTTAATGATGCAAGTTACGCAAATAAAGACAAGCAGATACAAACAGTGAAAAGTCGAACACATTCGAAAAAAAAAGTTATACTAATATATTTATTACAATAATAATGGCAATATATAATAGGGTGCTTGTGTTGTTAAATTGATCATCATTTCCACTGTCTTTGATCAAACTGATTTCTGTTGTTCATTTAAAACGTCTATTTAAAACAGCCGTGTATTTTAGCCACTTGCATCTCATCTCGCACTGAATGATCGTTAACTGAAGTGAAGCGTCGCGTTGGGATTAGCGCTCGGCAGAAGCGCGCTTCTGTGAACGAATATCCTGCATTCTTTGATTGGTTTCAAACTTGACGAGCAGGTGTTTGAGTGCTGAAGCAGATCAGATAAGAAGGTCAGTTATCGCCGCGATGGGAGTTAATATTAGGGGTACGACCCTGACTGGTTGTTTTTTATTCACGAAATTGGATTAGCAACTAAATGATGCGCATCCGAGGGGATTTAGAAGTGGGTATATGCAATGCCGACTGAAGAAGAAGTGGGTATACACCGTATACCTGCGTATACCCTGCACTACACCACTGCTTATAATGATTTCAATTTAAAGGGATACTCCAATTTTTTTGGAAATTTACCACTCCCCCAGAGTTAAACAGTTGAGTTTTACC
Source organism: Cyprinella venusta (assembly GCA_038021265.1). Lineage (NCBI taxonomy): Eukaryota > Metazoa > Chordata > Actinopteri > Cypriniformes > Leuciscidae > Cyprinella > Cyprinella venusta. Next base: position 25,451,144 of record CM075880.1, read on the forward strand.
GTTTTCGAATCAATTCAGCCGATTTTCTGATATTTAGAAGAATATCTGTAACCAGACAGTCTCTGGTCTCATTGACTTCCATAGTATATTTTTTTCCTACTGTGGAAGTCAATGAGACCAGAAACGGTCTGGTTACTGATATTCTTCTAAATATCCGAAAATCGTCTGAATTGATTCGATAACGGTAAAACTCAACTGTTTAACTCTGGGGGAGTGCTAAAATGAGCCTATTTCCAAAAACGTGGAGTATCCCTTTAAAAGCATTTCTGATGGACAGGAAAAACACAAGTAGCTGGAATATCAGAAATCTGTCATGACCCCTTTACAACACACACACACAGACAGTAAGGTCGAAGCACCACCGCTCAAGCTGAGGAGAGAGAAGCGCAGTGGCTTACATTCAGAGAGAGTGTATTGAGGATGGAGAGAGGCAGAAGAGGAGGAAGAAGAGGAAGGAGGTGGTGGTGGTGGTGGTGGTGGAGGTGGAGGAGGAGGTGGTCCCACTCCAGGCAGGGCCAAAGGGGAAGAGGTTCTGGTTCTGGAGTGGGGTGGAGTGTCTATCCCAGTAGCTGGGATTAGAGGAGGCCCTAAAACAAGACAAGAGCAAACTCAAGCACACTAACATGTACAGCTAACTGCCAATATTGCACTTTAGGACAAGCATTCATATAAAGTCATTCTCAAGATTTTTCGTACAAGAGTTAACGAATAATATTCCTAAAAATTAACAGTTAAAGGGATTGTTCACTTCTTGTCTGTCAGTCATATAATGGAGGTCTATGGTCACCACCTCAAAGAGCATGCACAGAGAAGTCCAAATTAAACATGATTTAATGACTCATAAATGTAAGTACACATTGATGGCCTAAGACACGAAACGAGCGGTTTGTGTGAGAAAACGAACAGTGTTTATATCGTTTTTTTTTTTAAAAGCATGTAAATGCTTTTAAAAAAGAATAAGATGTAGTTGCCTCATGGGGCGGCAGTGGCTCAGTGGTTCATGTGTGTTGTCTACAAACCGAAAGGTTGGTGGTTCAATCCACGGTTCCACCTGTCGAGATGTCCATGAGCAAGACACCTAACCCCAGCTGCTCCCGACGAGCTGGATGGCGCCTTGCATGGCTGCCGTCGCCGTCGGTGTATGAATGTGTGTGTGAATGGGTGAATGTGAGGCAAATTGTAAAGCGCTTTGGTGGCCATTTGGTCTATGAAAGCGCTATATAAATGCAGTCCATTTACCATTTTTTTTGAAGCACAATTATATTGTATATAAAAATATAAATCTTTAAAAAAAATAAAATTTAAAGTGCTGTTTTTACATTGTTCAAGTAAGGGCAGGGTATTGACAGCAATTTCACAATTCGATTCAATATTGATTATTCTGGATATCAGGTACTAGGGCTGAAACGATTCCTCGAGTTACTCGAATTACTCGATTACAAAAATTCCTCGAGGCAAAAAATCTGCCTCGAAGCCTCGTTAAATTCCTATGACGCGCAATTTATGCGCACGCGGGGATCTGATTGTTTCACTCGGACCGTTGTTCAGGAAGCAAACCATTGCGCATGATACATTTGACTTCATGTGACTTCATAAATGGCAGAGAATGTCTAAAGTTTGGGATCATTATATGTTTATAAAGGAAGAAAACAAGATGCAATGTGTCTACTGCAAAGTATACCTGACAGGGCTGCCAATTCTCACGCATTCAGCGTGAGACTCGCGCAATTGAGCCCGATTTCTCACGCTGAAGTGTCAATCCCTTCGGTCAAATGCCTGAAAGATGAGTTTGTCTATAGATCTACCTGTTGAGCCACTCGTGATCGACTAGTTTTACAGCCGCACATTAATTCGCAAGTTAAAATATCCTGTAGTGCGAGCGCGCATACGAGATGTTGAGCTCCTAACCGCGGCTCGCGCACGACGGCAAAGAGGTAAGCGAGCGCGTGCACCCATGTCTCTCTCACGCGCCAGTCAGACCAATCGCGGCAATTCATCATATGCTTAAACTTTTATGTAGTCACGCACGCAACAAAAATTTCAGCATGCATTCACTGTAACTTATACACCGGGACGTGATGGAGGAACAAATATTGTGAGACACAAACACACTCTGATGTTTGTCTTGAGATTACAGTTGAAAAAGTCTGATTCTTATAATTGTTTTATTTCCATTTATTTTTTTATAAATTGTATACATTTGTGTACCTGTTTGGCTTGATATTTTATATTAATTTATTTTTGTTTTCAGGTGGGTAATTTGTAGAAGGTGCAATCCTTTTTTTGTAATGTTGTATTAAGAAGACAAAACTAAGGCCAAATGGCCTTTACTTTAAGTTTGTATTCAAAGTTTTAGATGTTATGGGCTACATGTAACATGTTTTACAGTAAATTGTTTTAACTGTATTGTTATATAATAGTTGGCACTGGCACTTATAAACACTAAATGGGTAAGAATTGCAATAATTAGTTGTGGAGACAAATGTTTCAGTTGGAATAAATAGCTACCTCTAGTTTTTTAAGAAATAAAAGCCAAACACCTTATCATTTTCGTAATATTTGTTATTATGTTATCGTTATTTGTTTTGGTTGCTTAAAAACACACATAAACAAATTATCCGATTACTCGATTAATCGATCGATTAAGTGCTAGATTAATCGATTACAAAAAGAATCGATAGCTGCAGCCCTATCAGGTACAATACATGGCAAATTTTCTCAAGGAAAACAAATCTCAACTAATGCTGAACTGGGAGTCAGTTGTAGCCCACTATGCTTCATTAGCCTACTATAATATTGAAGGTAAAAATTACCTGATTTGTACACAAACACTTAAATTACACTTTTATTTATTTTTATAATAATAATAATCTGGCTACATAATGGCTACATACATAATAATGGCTACATAAAAGCTTGTCAGATTTTTTTTTTTCAAACAACATGCATTAAATATTGAAAAACGTTAAAAATTATAATGAATATGTAATATGGTGCATGTATTTGGCAAAATGCTGATCTAGAGTTAATTTTTCTAGCTGGCTAACGAGTTTATGGTCACTGGATTTGTTTTTCTCTGAGGTAAATGTGACGTTACATTACATTGTTTACACGCCTTTTACTGACGTCTTTCCACGGTTGAAATGAATGACTGATCGAGCGATTCTATGTGAAAGATACGGATTTCGCTAAGTTGTACTCTATCTTTTAACACACTTTCAGATGCTCGTTCATGTTCATTTCACGCTGTAAATGGTTTTATTAAGGCGGAAGAGAAGCTCATGTGCGCCCCTGTGATCTCACGCCACAGCGTCAATACACTATTTATGTTCTTGAATTTCGTAAGAAAACTGACCTAATTTAAAATCTGAGACTTTGTTTCATATCAATAGTAACAAAGCACAAAGATTATTGCGATGTATTGGATGGGATGCGCGTTGCGCGCGCTACAATCTTCCGTTCATTCGTCAACTGAACACAGCATAGCCCAACGGGTTCGTAAAATGAGAATTAGTTTTTGAATATGAGAATATATTTTACCTAGCCATAAAAAGTAGCCAACATTTTTAAAACTTTCTTCGTCGTCTGTTTCTTCTGCTGCTGGTTGCGTTACTGATTCTCTGGTGTTCACGTTCAGGTCGCAATTTATTTCGTATCACACAGCAACGGAGCATTTTACTATACGTGCAAGGAGAAAAACATTTTCGTTTGGGGAGAGTCAGCGGATGCGATCATGCGAGAACGTTAGGTGCACGGGTGCGACCTAGGAAAAATTTTGGTCGCACCTTTTCAAATTTTGGTCGCATTTGCGACCAAATTGGTCGCACTCTAGAGCCCTGATATTTCAACTTTCCAGATCCATCCCAGCCCGTTTACCTTTGAGAGTCACTGGGACTACTGTCCTCGCTTATGCGCTCAGTCAGACGGCGCGCTGCGTGAGTGGAGGCGGGATGATTCTTTATTGCTGTCGACTTTCAGTCTCTTTTCAATGATAGGCCATAAGCATCTGCCAATCCTACCCGCTTGCTATTTTGAAAATGAACCCAGCGCTATGATTGGTCGAACTCCGCTTATTTTTCTGTTGCTTGATTTGAGGACCGCGCGTGCACAGAGGCGTCACCAGGTTTTTGCGTAGTTTGAAGTGACAAATCGTACCAGCGTACTTTGAGGTCAAAATGCGTATTCGCTACACAAAATGCATATGGGTTGGCAGGTCTGTACTATGGTAGTCAATGGGGAATGAGATCTGTTTGATTAAAACATTCGTCCAAATATCTTCCTTTGTGAATAGCAGAACAAATAAACACATAGAGGTTTGGAACAACATGAGGGTGAGTAAATACTGAGAGAATTTTCATTTTTGGGTGACCTAACCCTTTAACCGGAAATAAGTGAGACGTACTATTCCGTACAACGGAAGTGTGTGCAATGAACTAGCCTACGCAAAAAGCATAGTCAACATAGCTGACAGGAAAGACTCTACGGGACTGACAGGAAGAACGAAAGACTCGGACCTGGCCGAACCCGAACTCGAGAGATGAACTAATCTTTACTCTTTCCGGTCCTGCTATATCGCACGACACAGCACGGCCCAGCAGACAACAGTCAACCGCTAACGTCTCGAGACATGAGAGGAGAAGAACAAACCTGATAAATGTGAAGTTGCAAAGGAAAGAACGTCTCGGATCAGGAGGTGAGGTAAACTATAATAGGGTCAGACTGCAATAGCCTGAACTTGAGACCCAGCAACTAATTAATACGGTTATTTCAGTTGCTTATAATTTGGCTTTGGCTGCATTACCCTATAGTCATTTATGTTATTTTTACAAATGTAATCAAGATTTTCGTTAGTACTAGATGTTTTGGAACATTTAACATGACATTTTAATTGTATAATGATGAAATGACCGAAATGAACGAAATGACTCGATAAAAGATTCGTTCATTTTACTGAACGAGACTCAAAGATCCGAGTCAGTAAAATGATCCGAACTTCCCACCACTAGTGGTCAGGCTACACATAAGACATGAGGTCCATCAAGCAAGGGGGGACCGGGCACGTTCAGTACGCCATGAGAGTATCGCGATACGTGTAGTGGGTGGTGTATAGTGATCGAATGATGTATCGGTTTACCGATATTTTTCCAGATATTTAAGCATTTTCCCATAATCGGAAATCGGTTTTGTAATCTCAGATTCGCCGATAGACGGTGCCATCTTGTGGCCGTTTTGAAAATTCCACCATTGCGGCAAACGTCTGAGGAGATTAGTCGACGTCAACACTGTGCACAGGTAAAGTATCTGTTTCTACTTGCTTTGCTTTAATTATTCAACTTTATTTAACAGAACAGACATGCAGAAATGAGATTTGAGACATAAATGCCTGATATAGTTTATTTATGCAGCTTGGTTTCAAAAAATGTTTGAACTCACAGTCACGTTATAATTCTTCATTTAATGCCCCAATAAAGACATAACTTTACATGAATTCAATAAAACCGACATGAATGAGTGCATGTTGAAAATAAAGGTGTTGAATTTAATTCTCTATCTGTTGTATTTGCTCACCATTAGTCTCGGAAAAAAAGTTCGTTCAGCTGAGCACTCACTGTGTTGATGATGATCAGGAATGCTCAAGCACGGCCACTGAATGAAACGTTTGACAAGATTATCTTGTTTAAACACCCTGGATTATATTATCATTTACATAGCAATTGTTTCGCTAATACACATCTAAATATACTGCTTTGTGGAAATTATTTATTTATTATCTGCACGTGCGATCGTGCCTAAGTTATAGTTCTATGTAAATGCGCGATCGCGGTTGAGTATCCTAAGTTATAATTCTGTGAAAATGAATAGATAAACAGCCCTTTATTAGAACGCATTTCATGATCTAGACTGACAAAATAATTATTAATGACATACTAGTTGGAAAATGAAATGATGTATAGGCCTACAGTAGGCTCCAGTAGGCTACAGTAGGCTTCTTCATATGAAAATATTAGACTTCAAATTGTTTTTGCCTAGTGTTAACATTGTTGCTGCTGATGCTTATAAAGTATATGTAAAATTTAGATATAAATGATATAATGCAATAATATAAATGTTTTATTGTAATTTGAAGATTTAATTTAACATGAAAAACTGCTAACTTGTAATAATTGTGTCCGAAGTATAAGAAGTATACCAGTAAATAGATATCGGTTCTGCATATTGGTTAGCGGGCACATAAACATGCAAATAATCGGAATCGGTTAAAAAAAAAATCAATATCGGTCGATCATTAGTGGTGTATCAGTGTTTTCCGGTCTGAATATCGTTACAACCCTAATATACACTCCTTACCCCTTCGTTACACCCCTAATACATATACAATGTTTTTCGGTTAATAACTCGACTGACAGGCCTAGTCTAGCATGCTGAAATCAAAGGACACTTACCTGGCATGGGGTAGATGCCCGGGGGCGGCGGCTGCCCGTGAGGGGGGAGGGGCATGGGCATGCCAGGTGGGGGTTCAGTCATGGGGGGCATGGGCATCCGTGGCAGGACTGGCGGTGGTGGAAACGGGATCATTGTAGGAAGTGTGACGTCATCCACAATCAGAGGGTCATTACCGTGGTCAAACGGACAGAGATCACCTCGTATACAAAATCCTTTCTCTGCAAACAAAAAGAAACAAAAATTGAAATCACCATCACAATCTTTCCGGTAGGGCTGTCAAACGATTAATCACGATTAATCGCATCCAAAATAAAAGTTTGTGTTTACATAATATATATGTGTGTGTGCTTTGTATAATTATATATATATATATATATATATATATATATATATGAAGAGTTCAGATGCAAAAGCCTCTAAGTGCCATTTGAAATTTTCTTCTAAAATTATCATTTTTATCAAGCTTGTATATTTAAGTTCAGTAATTTCACTTAAATGGCAATGATAATTACCTATCAATTGTTATTTAAGTGAAATTACTGAGCTTAAATATACAAGTTTGATAAAAATCATCATTAAAGACGAAAATTTCAAATGGCATTTAGAGGCTTTTGCATCTGAACTCTTCATATACATATTTATACACACACTCTAAAAAATGCTGGGTTGTTTTAACCCAATTTTGGGTAAAATATGGACAAACCCAGCCATTGGGTTACATTTTTAAATGACATTTTAACCCAATGGCTGGGTTTGTCCATATTTTACCCAAAATTGGGTCAAAACAACCCAGCATTTTTTAGAGTGTATATATATATATATATATATATATATATATATATATACACTGTATACACATATATACACACACACACACACATACTTGTATATATTTAAGAAATATTTTCAGGTATATTCTGTACATAGATTGATAAATAATTTATATTATAAATAAATATATTATATAAATATATATTTTTATATATAAATAATATTTTTTCTTAAATATACATGCATGTGTGTTTATTTACATATATACAAAATAATTACACAGTGCATCCACATATTTTACGTAAACATAAACTTTTATTTTTTATTATGCGATAAATCACGATTAATCGTTTGACAGCCCTACTTTCCGGCCAGTTTAAAAGCATGTGAGGCTTGTATATGATGTACATGTCCTTGAGGTGGGACTACTCGTCAAGGTGATTGAACTTCTGGTTGTGTTACTGAGGTCATTCTTCAGTGGAGTTTGCTCCATGTAAACAGCGTCAGTCACGCATCTCGTCAACACGCCACACTTTCTTTAAGATCATTACACAAATCGAGCAAACCATCCACCCCAAAGTCATCCCCGTGGACGTTCTTCTCCGAGTCCCACCAGTGTGAAAATACCCCAGGTACAGCGAGGTAAATATAAACTGCATCTATAAAGCCATTCCCATAAGGCCACGCGGAGAGTTTGCTACACCACAGTCATTAGTGACGCTTTCGTAACAGACACCCAGAAGAGTAAAATGTGTCCTTGGAGAATATCAAGACGCTTCAGTGTTTCGGAGCATCATTTGACTTTGATTTTAGAGTGAAGGTCCAAATACGTTATGAAGCAAATTTTAAAGGGATACTCCACTTTTTTTGGAAATAGGCTCATTTTAGCACTCTCCCGGAGTTAAACAGTTGGGTTTTACCGTTTTCGAATATATTAAGCCGATTCTTTGATATTTAGAAGAATATCAGTAACATTCTTCTAAATATCAAAAAAATCGGCTAAATATATTCGAAAATGGTACAAACCCAACTGTTTAACTCTGGGGGAGTGCTAATATGAGCCTATTTCCAAAAAAAAGCGGAGTATCTCTTTAAAACACGACTAAAATATCACACTAAGTGCAGGTTCACACATACTTTCACATATGGTGTGTTTGCAGTGCACACCTAATCCGTGGCTGTACACCACAAACAACATTTATGCATTAATTTATTTGAAATCCAAAAGTTGTTACTGAAAATGTTTTAGCAGCATTGCGATTCTCTTCGTACACAGTACAGTTAAGCCAGCGTTTCTCAAAGTGTGGGGCGCGCCCCACTGGTGGGGAATAGAAACATGACAGGTGGGGCGAGACAAATGGGAGAAAATGTTGTAATTTTGTGCCAAACTCTATTAGTTCCTTTATTTATCGAGCATAAACTCAAAAACGAGGACACATTTAAATGTAAGCCTTACTTAACCTTTTAACACATAGGTTTAAACGTTTTCAGAGGCGCCCGTTATTTAGATCATCTCCCTTGATGGTTTCCATGGACGCATCATTGCTTGTCACACCCATCGACAGTATGGTCACACTGCGCTTAATGACTGATTATCTGCGTTTATTTCACAAATTTGTTGGCTATAGCAGGAAATATCTGATATTCCGTTTGTTGAATATGAGCAAGTGGATGTGTATTGTTGTTTAACACCTTAGTTGAGCTATGCGCGAGGAGTTAGTTTATTCCGCATTTTAGACAGTCGGATCTGGATTTAACAAACGTCTGTTTATCCACTTCTACCGAAATACATGAAAATAACTGGCCCGGTGAACTGGAAGAAGCGTACAGTAAACTCGAAAGTTACTTAGACGATGTGTATTTGATAAGATTAATACGTGTTGTATAAATGGAAATTATTATTTTTGCCGCTTCCATAGACTTAAGTCTGTATTTGACAAACGTTAAATGTATTGCTTTTTTAGTAACTTACTTTTGTGAATTTAAATGTCTGAATTCTAAAATGAACATTATGTGGCTGAATAGTTTGGATATTAAGCAGTGAGCACTCTCTGTCTCTGGCTCAGAAAATATGTGTAGCATAGCCCAGTGGTTCTCAAACTTTTTCAGGAGGAGGCCCCCTTGTGTAGGGTGAATCCTTTTGGGGCCCCCCAAAAGAAAACTCATAACGAAAGCATCCTCAAATATACAATTTTACTTACAAATTTTAGATTTTTTAGAAGTATTGAATATTGAACAGTAATTTGTGATGTTCATAGTCAGTCCCTCCAGGATTTCACGATTTTTTGGTGTGATTTTTGCGATCAAAACGACTGATTTTGTGGTGGTAATTTCCAAAAATTTGTGAAAAAATTTGCGATTTATATATAACATTTACCATAATTTATTCAGTCCTAGAAAAACGCAGAGTTTTTTGTGATTGTTGCGGGCAAAAATTGATTGATTACGCGGCCCGTTTTCTTTAAAAATGCGATGGAATATGCGGGATATTTATGCAATTTTATGCGATGAAATTGCAGGAATTTGCAAAAATTCAGGGAACTTGCAAAAATTGCAGTTTGGTTTGGTTTGCAATTTTGAACAGCAATCTGTTTTTTCAGCAATCTTTATTTTTCACAGTGTGCTCTGTGGTCTGCCGTCACTATTTTCCATAAAGCCATATTTTATGTAGGAGTCGTCAAATTTACGCAGTTTCTTTTTTTTTCACGCTGGGCTCTTCTGTTGTGACCTTAGCCGAGACACTGCGTCCTCTATCTAAAAACTTGGCCATTTTAAATAGTCTTGGCATTTATTAGCATGTTCATGTCATTGTGTTCACCACTAGGCAACCTCAACGGTTTGGTGACGTTTCAGCGTAATATGATATGTAGCCTTTAATTGATAATATTTTAAAAATACATATTTAAAAAAAAACATCATAGTTCACATAGGACAATCCAAACTTACATACAGGTAAAATAATTTTTAAAAATAATTTCATATTGTAGAATTTCTTTGCGGCCCCCCTAGCACCATCTAGTGGCCCCCCAGGGGGCCGCGGCCCCCAGTTTGAGAACCACTGAACAGAACAGGCTCATTTTAGACACTAAATTAGTTAATCAATTAATTTTGAACTTTCAAAGTGCACAAGATTTATGAATTTATCTTTAAAACGTGCAAACTTCCGGGGGAGCATGTCCCTGGACCCCCTGAGTGCAGAGGTCCACACACATACACACACACAATACTGTGGGAAACACAGTAGCTTTATGATAGTTTTCGAAAAATACAAAATACTATTATTATTATAAAAATACATAAAATACAAACATTATTAGGATTTTACCACCTTCGCTTTGTTGTGAGCCAGGAAAAACGCTAATATTATTATTCTTTTTCAAATTTGTTTTTTTTTCTTTTTGCACGCAGTTTGTGAAGTGACAAAATTAAGCTAATTAAGCTAACTAGTTCGCACTTTTATTTTCTCCATTTCTGAATTTGATGTTATCGAAGGCAAAATACAAACACAATTGCATTGTTATTTTTATATACTGTCATGTTTTTTGGTTTTTAAAATGTCATGTTGATAAAATACGTTTTAACTTAAAGCCGAGTTTATTAACATTTTTTGGTGGGCGATTGCAAGGGGACAGGTGGGGCCCGAACCCTTCCCTACCTTCAAAGTGGGGAATGGCAGAAAAAGTTTGAGAAACGCTGAGTTAAGCAATCTTTCATAGCAGATTCATGTTTGAACGCTATATTTAAATAACGTCTCATTCAAATCATTACTTCTACATTAGGGATCGACCGATATATCGGCCGGGCGATATATCGGGCCGATATTTGCGATTTTTACGTGTATCGGAATCGGCCGATACACGGCTGCGCGTTCGCCGATAGTTTTTTTTCCCCGACATTATTTGTAATCAGGCGATCACGGGCAGCTCTGTGCTGCTGCAGACTGCAGTTCACGTGCCCCGCCCTCCCCCGCTAGCAGAGTGCAACCTGCTCTTCACAAGAACGGTAACTTTAACTTTCAAAGCATCTTTTAAATGTTTGACAGCTGAAATATTGTCAAACACTTTGAAAATGGAAACACGTTGCTCTATAACTGTTATGTGCTTGCAACTATATAGCTAAGCAAGTTTGTGAGTCCAAATGGAAAACGCGAATGCCTCGTCAATAAAACTTAATTGCTTGGCATTGTATTAGGGAGCTGCAAAGGTGTAGACTATCCGTTCAGTGTGCATTAGGACTGTCTATGAATATTCTAAATTCGAATATGTATTAATTTTGAAGGTGAAGATTAATATTTGAATGTGGAAAAACACGCCCGCGGTTGCAGAATAATAACGTTACCACAGCCCTCAGCTCGCTCGGAGCGCTCACTGTCGGTTCAATATACTGTGAAACTTCAATCAATGAATGAAGCCTGCTATATTTGGGACAAGAGTCGCGACTCACAATCTTAAATTGCTTGCACAAAACTCTTGATAAGCACTCAACATTTGTTTGTTGTTGATCATTTAACTGACGCGCAGAGAGCGCGAGGGAGAGCGAGTGCCCGGACGAGACGGTGAGTGAGCGAGAGAGCTCTGCGGTCTTGGCCATTAGTTGATTTACTTGCTTTTTAATATGTTGTCAAATATGTTAAAACTCAAATAAACTATCTAATACAGTAGTTATGTCTCTTTGTATTAATGTGTCCTGTTATTGACATAACGCGCGTCAAAATGCGCAACGGGATGTTCGAATATGTTTTTTGGGGGAATATGCAAACGCTATTTGAGCAATTTTGACAGCCCTAGTATGCATACGGGTGCTGTAACGACACTGGTCATAGGATTAAGTAATGCCAACGTTGTTCTGTGCTTTTTGAGGGAGATTTATTCAGCACCCACCTGGCTGAGGTTTGGACGCGTGTGGCGTGTGTCTCCCTCGCCATCGCAGTGATATTAGAGACTAGAAATGCTCATTTTATTTTATGTAGAAAAAATGAAACCATGGCAGTACATAGTTCGTTTCTTTTAAAATGAAGCACAATGTGCACTTTATGCTGGTTGCTACTGTGTGCAATAGTGTAATTATTTAATTTATGCTTAAATATTTATTTTCAGCACTGAACTATTTTTGTTCTGCCTCATGTTTTTAATATTTGTTAAATTGTTTATCTACTTGTTCTTGTTCTACCTCACATGCTTTTACTATTTGTTAAATATTAATTTTTGAAGTGAATTAAATGTTACTTTTATTAAATTGAGACCTGTAACATTTGTTAACATCGTGTAATTTTATGATGTAAATTGAGGGAGCAAAATGTATCGGCTCCAAATATCGGCTAAAGAAAATCGGCAGCCCGTATCGGTATCGGCTAAGGCTGATGGGAAAAAAAATCGGTATCGGTACTAAAAAATCCATATCGGTCGATCCCTATTCTACATTGATTTAAATATCAAGTTGCTCAAGCAAGTGGCAAAACATTTAAAGTAGTTCCTTTTCTTATGGCAAATGCCACAAACATTTTATATGAAAACTTAAAATTGACAAAAAACAGCTTTTCTTTTGCATTTAAATCTTTAGACAAGACATCCGGCATGTCATAAAGAACTTTTAAGACAAGTGCCATCTATTATGTCGCTCTGCAAACTAAGTATAAGTTAACCTGGCGAGAGTGGCATTTACAATCACACTTTAAGCGAAAGATTCACAAAAGGTTAGGTTTAACACGTATTTAAAAAAAAGTAGCAACAGCTTTTTGTCTTCATTTTGACACCGAACTTGACTAAAGTGAACTGGGACTCACCGTCGTAGTCTCTGCAGCGGTGTTTGAGCGTGCTGATCTTGTTGAAGGTCTTTCCGTCTTTGTGGTTGTTGAAGTAAGTGGACCAGCTCTCTGTGGTGCTGTCGGGCAGGTGAGCCGGCGCTGCCACGGTTACGGCGTTGGGGACGGCGGGGGTCCCCGAGGGGGGGAACTGGTGCTGGGGAAGGGGAAGGGGGAGCAGGGGGGGCGGGTGGCTCTGCTGGTGGTGTGGGTTACCCATGTGGGCAGAGGATGGGTTGTAAGGCTCCGCGTCCTTCCGCTCCTGATCAAACTTGGATCTGTGCTCGACTGAGATAAAACACATCAGAAAGGATTCGTTTGTTGAGACTTGATTGCAAAGGAAGAATTCTTATCAATATTGTTGTTTGATTAATAGCAGTCAAAGACAAATAAGAATGTCCATGGTAATAAAAACTAATAAAAAAAAAATCTTTTAAAAGTCTTAAAAGTTAAAAAAAGTCTTTTAAAAGTTTTAAAATAGAGGTGACAATTCTTCCATTAGAAACTAATTTCATGAGTCATGACTCTAAAAAAAAATATTTGGGAAAAACCGACAAGCAACTATTTATTTGCTGGGTTACAAACATTTTCATATGCACATATTGCACATACACGAGTCTTAATATATTGTTTTAAGTTTTTAAATATATTTTACAAATAAAGCTTTTTTTATATAAAAAAAAAATGATATCATTTCCTGTTTATATTTTTTCCCCTAGCATGTTGTTTCCACCGCATGATTTTGATATGGTGTACTTTTTTCCCTTCAAATATTAGTGAATTGTCGTGTTTCCAGTGAAATAACAAGAAAAGAGTATGCCGAAGTACTTAAGGTTTCCTTTAACCCTCCTATTATCCTTGAGGTCAATTTGACCCCATTCAATGTTTAACTTCTGTAAAAACATAATTTTATTAATTTTTTTTTGCTTCAAATTTAATGACTTTTCCTAATTTAATGGGGACAACTCTGTAAACATAAAATTAACCTGCTAATATTTTTTTCAAAGTCCTCTACAAATTTTGTAGCATCTGTGTTCCTTGGGGTCAATTTGACCCCAGGCTCTTACAGTTGTATAATAAAACAGACGAAATATTAAAATTTCACACACACATTTGTTTTGGTTGTTATATTGAGGACATTATAACATGTTATAACTTGAATTTATAATGTTCATTGTAATTTTACATATTCAAGATCATTTTCAAAAAATGTCCCTCTGTTTTAGGACTCTAACCAACATAACCATATGTAGTATTGCGAGAACTACTAGTAGTTCACATGACATGTGACATAATTCTTTCCTGTGCATTGGGGAGGGGAAAACATCATTTTTGTGAGAACTTTGATGTTTCCCGTGCCATGGGGGAGGAGAAAACATATTTTTTGTGAGATTGATCCCAAACATAACTCGTGTTACTATCCTTGATAAAATAAATAGTTTTTCTTTCCAAATGTTACAGATTGCAAAAATCTATACTTAGAAATATTATAAAACTAGGGCTGTCAAACGATTAATCGCATTCAAAAAAAAAAAAAATTGTGTTTACATAATATATGTGGGCGTAGTGTGTATAATTATTCTATATATAAATACACACACATGCATGTATATATTTAAGAAAAATGTGTTCTTAATACATCAAATATTTATATTTTATACATAATATTAATTAAGTATAAATATATATAAAGTATATAATTTCAGATTTTTCTTAAATGTATACATGCATGTGTATTTATATATACAAAATAATTATACACACTACGCCCACATATATTACGTAAACACAAACTTTTATTTTGAATGCGATTAATCGCGATTAATCGTTTGACAGCCCTATATAAAACAAATAAAACACCAGAAATATTTATACTTTTCCAATTTTAGGTCAAATTAGTAAGATTTTATGTTGATTTGTAAATTGGTCCCTAGTCGTGCAATGGGTATTCTGGATGTATAAGGGGTTAGATGGGGTTAGGTGGGGCTGGGACAGGGGTGGTGGGTGGATGTCAACTTAAAACGTTACTTAAGTAGTCAACAAAGACATAAATTAACTGAGACAAACCTTTGTAAAAAAAAAATTAATCATATTGTGGAGGTTTAAATTACTGGGTGTTATCAGATTTGAGGGTAACAAGAGGATTAATATATATATATATATATATATATATATATATATATACATATATATGGACAAGTAGAGCTGCACAATTCTAGATAAATTGAGAACCACAAATTATATATATATATATATATATATATATATATATATATATATATTTATTTATTTAAATACAGCTGCAAGATTCTCCCATTACTAAACAAAATAACATGTAGTTTACTAGAGTTTTGACAAAATATTAATTAATTTCTGCAGTCTATTAAAAAATGCTCAATGAATCACTCATAAAGTCTTCACTTGTTTTATTCTTGGATGAATCAGCGTTTTTGAACAAATCTCTTGAATAAAGGATTCAATGGCAAATACATTTTCACTGCCACTTGTTGACACCTACTGATTCATCCAAAAAGGTTTTTTTTTTTTTGAAGGTCAATCTGATTTACTCTACTTTGATCGCCATCATAGATGTCTGTATATATAGATATATGGTGTATATATATCCGAACTATAAACTTTTATCCCAGTACTTCTGTGATCATCTGAATTACTGTGGTTTTAGTAGACACTGGCGAATCATTGGAATGAACTCGCATGGGCTGATTGAATCAAAATCCTTCACAATCAATCTTGCAGATCAACAGGATCATTACATCACTCTTTTTTTATTAAAACAATAAAATAAAATAAATAAATAAAAAAGCTAAATAAGTGCTCATTATATAGAGGTGTATTTAAGTACTTCCAAGAATAAATAGAATTTCTTATGCATTTCTGAATAAAACTATTTTCTGGACAAAAAAAATGCATTATGTTACCGGCCGATTAACCATTAAATCCATTTCTAAGAACTGCTCGTTTCACAGGAATGCACACAAGTATAGGGGAGACTGAGTAACGGGACGGTCATTACCTCTCCTCTGATTGTGCTCTCGTTCTCGGCTCTTTCCATGGCTGCTGCTCCGGCTGCGACTCCTGCTGCGACTGTAGCTTCTTCCCCGTGAGCTTCCTCCTCGTCGATCATGGCGCTCCCGGTACGACTCTCCGCTCTTCCCGTGACGGTCCAGTTCCCGTCGCTTACGGTCGTCTCTCCTGCGGTCTTCTCTAACCCTGAGGTGAGATGTACAGGCTCTGACTACCATATATTGGTGTAAGTCTGGCTTAAGAGGGCTATAGACACCAAGCATGGTAGTACTATGGTGATACTAAGAGTTTGGCATATATATATATATATATATATACAGTATATATACATATATATATATATATATATATATATATATATATATACACACACACACACACATATATATATATATATATAAACGCACACACACACACTCATATATATATATATATATATATATGCACACACATATATATATATATGCACACACATATATATATATATATATACACACATACACAAATATATATATACACATATACATGTATATATACACATATGCCAAGGATGCATTCAAATTATTACACAAATATTATTTGTGACAATGTTAGTCTTTATATATATACTCACACAGATTATATATATAAATATATCTATATATCTATCTATCTATCTATCTATCTATCTATCTATATATATATATATAGTTTATAGATAAACCAAACAGACAACTGAGAATATTTAACACAAACACAAAACAGAACCGGTAACGATGTATGAAGAACATTGTGTCAACACAAACGATAGAATAAAGATGCGGCTCTTGGAAACCAACCTTGATTCATTGAAGTCTGGCCGATTCCTCAATGGGCTTCTTCTTCTTCTGTTCTCCCTATCGTCTTCGACATGAGCAGGCTGTAAACAAAAGTTATTGTATTAATATTAACACTTTATTTATGCACTTGCACTAGGAACTGGAAGCTGCCGTGATCATTAAGGTGTATGATGCCCCATTCACGTGAAAAAATGTAAAAATAGGTTTTAATAGGAAAACAAAAATGTGAATAACATTATGTTTGGAAAGAGAGAACGAATTAACCAAAAGTAGTTTAAAACACATTGTACAGTTTTAATAGTGTGAACGAAAGCAATGAGCCTGACTGTTGATGGACAAGACAGAACAGATTTTACCTCTTCCTTCTCCTCAAGCTTCTGCACTGGGATTTTACTTTCTTCTTTAGCAGCTGGATTTCCCAAATAATTTTTGGTGGTTAGACATTCAAAGAGTTTATCGACAAACCCTGTAGTCTCTGGAAAAGAAGAAGAAAATTGAATCGAGAGTAAATAGAATAAAGGGCCAGAATTCACTAATAATTGAACAAGGATGTGAAGACTTTTTGTCCAAACCTTTCTGAAGAAACACGTCCAACTGATCCGCACACAATGCTCGGAGTTCTTTCTCTGGTTTATCCTTCTTTACTAACGCCACGACATAGTTCGCCAGTGCAGATGGGTCAGCATCACATCTGTAAAAGATATAAGGTTCATTTGTGTAAATGCAAACTACATTCAATCCAACAGTCAAATATATCCATGCAGGTGAAACAACAATTAGCCAAGAGGTCTGCTAGGGTTTACTTGGCAGCTAAAACAAGAACCACCAAGCACCTCACACTGACTGATCAAACTTGCCAAGGCTCTAAAACTAAAATAACTTGTGCCTGATACTGTTTTGGCCAGTCTATGAAAACTATCAGGCTGTTTTGATGACCACCCCTCTCAGCCAGCAAACCCTATTAGCATAGCTTCCAGCTACATGCTTATAATAAGAAGTTGTGTTAGGTTTCTGACCACTACGAGCTTATAAATGCATAGAACACAATTGAACTGTCACATACACATAGAATCAAAGGAAACGATATGTGTTTCCAGCGCGGATAAGTAATATGAATTCCAGCTAATGGGTTAGCATGTTAGCAGCGCAAGTTACCTCCACTGCTTCAAATATCACTGTTCATCACTTACATGGGTTCAAGAAGTTTAGCAAGCCAGGATTTCAGAGCGTCAACATTTTCTATAATCATCCTGACGCGCATATGATTAATACTGGTAAAAGGTTGGGTGTTTATGCGCAACTCTAACTAGCATCGTCTAATAACACACACTGGGCCTTCTGTATTCACTGGCACGTCGGACAAGCTGCTGGAGGATCTCGGCAACGTCACGGGGAAACGTCACACAACGCAACCGGGGCAGCCAATCACAGACAAGCTTTACATGCTATTTGCATACCACATTAACGGACACCCACTTTTTTATTCATGACATGTTTTCATTCGAAGACTGTTGATGACAAAATAAAAACAGTCTGAGGATTAAATATAAATTGGTACAAAAGGTTTTTTTAAAGTTACAATTTCAACGGTTTTAATATTTTTTTTGTTTATTTTGTTGTTCTTTTCTGAAGTCTCTGTTTTCGTAACTAATTTAATAATAATTACTTTAAATAATCTTATTTGTGAGAGTTTTTTTCCCGTCAGAAGAATGTTCTTTATTTTTCTTTTCCTTTAAAGGCCACATGAAATTGTTTGGCTTTTTGAATCAATATGTTTGTTAGCTTTACTGAGCTAGTGTGATGCAAAACAGTGACAAAAAGTGGAAAATACTTCAATACATTGAATTTATGAAATTCCAAAGCTGACGTACTAATAAATAAATAAATAAATAAATAAATAAGTAAATAAGTAAATATAGTAAGAAATTTAAAAAATTTGTGCATACGTTTATGTGTTATATTATATTTTATTTCCTTGTTTATGTATAATTGTATTTTTCACATTATTTCCACGGTCCCTATGGTAATGAGGGGTGTGTGGTTTACCTAAGACATCATCAATCGAGCTCAGAGCAGTGCTGAAGCTTTGTCGCCACAAACAACATGCAAGCCTTTTCAAGTCACACAGGGAATGAGTGACTTAGAGATTGGCAAATGGCCAAAATTTAAGTAATTTACAGTAATATCACCCTAATTGTTTGAATATTGGTTGGGTGACCATATTCTTTTTCCTGGACATGGACGTAAAACATAATTCAGTCGGGATTTCTAAAATGTATTGCATGGCACACATGAACAGAAACCACATCTTCAACAGATCTGATAACAAACTTTATCAGTGTTTGAAATTAATTCTTAGAAATCAAAACTCAATATTTTCAGAAAGATAATGTTACACTCTTGCATTTCTGTTAATAGTTTAAATAGGCATAACTAATTTTTAACAGAGACTGAGAAACACCCATTCCAGTTTTTTTTTTGTATATATTTCCATACAAGTCAAGCACCCATATTTCTTTATCTCAGTCTTTACACAAGAATACAGATTGTTTCATAGGAGATTGACAATAATAACAAACTCAAATTCTGCTGTAAAGCAACTCTAACAAGCCAATATTGTCATTATAAAGCAAATATTTCAGTTCAGTGTTGATTCAGTTCAGGGTAATAACTGTATACTGTAATAACAATAACTAAAGTTTATGAATTGTGTATTTGTGCACATAGCCTAGATGTGTGACAAACTTAAACAAGCCAAAGAGACAATAGAGTAGCCTAGTGTTTTACATTTTTCAATTTTACCTTTGTGTGTAGCTTGACGTATGTGTCTAATCAATTGACAGTTTGTGTGTCGAGTTACTATGCAAAAATACAAATTTTTGATGAGTTCAATTAGTTCTGGATTCAGTGTTTGCTTTTGCAAGTGATGACAGACGTTTTGCATCTTGTGAGCGTGCTTTGAGAAGACTTTTGAGAAATGGAGCCATAGTTTAGAAGTTGTGTGAAAGCAATTTTAAAAACCGTATTATTATCATTTCTTTCTGCGTGTGAAATAGTAAAATTGTTTAAAACTACATTACGCACAATGCAAACCGGCTTCCGGCGGTGACGTTTCTGAGCGGTGTCATCAGCCGAGTGCAGCGTGGGTTTTGTTCTTCAACATATCCAGCTGAAGTTATTCAAAATGACGGTAAATGTGATTTATATTGAGCCGGTTTAATGTTTCTCTCTATATACTTCTTTCGGTTCGGAGCACTGCCTGTTTCACGATCTTAAACAATATTAAACCGGTCCATTGAGCAGTATGGTGATCTTTAGCAATTAACGTTAGCTTCATGCACGATATAGTCTATTGACGTTGTTCACGTATTTTCTTTGAATCCTGAACAAAAAGTAGTTGCAAATATTCGATCCACACTGAAAGCGATCTCTACAACAACATTAGCACTCTTGCAAGTTGCCAAAGTTGACAGCTGTCAATCAGAGGTGCTGATGTAGTGATGCTCAAGTACCAGTTTATCAGTTTACAGCTTAGCAAATTTACCATTATGGTATCTGGACTGGAATGTTAATTAATGAGCATAAGCTATAATATTCAACAGATCACAAGATTATGAATTTTTCATATTTAAATAATCTTATTTTAACTATAACTGATTTTTCACACATACTCACACACATTAGGGCCTATCGTTCAAAAGTTTGGAAACATTACTATTTTAACTTTTTTTTTAAAGAAGTCTCTTATGCTCATCAAACCTGCATTTATTCGGAAAATTGTCCCTCACTTTACAAAATAAAAAAGAAAGAAAAAGAAAGAAAGAAAGAAAGAAAGAAACGAGTGTAAAATATTATTTTTTATTTTTTTATTTAAATTTTTATTTATGTATTATTTTTATTATTTATTATTATTTATTTATTTTATAATATGATGTTTTACATTTATCATATGTAAAATGTGTAAAACATACTCTAGTAACATCGTTACTAGTGTATGTGTACTAGCGCACGTACACATTTGTAATGTTACGCCTTTACTGCGTATTTTTGATAGTCTATTAAATGCATTTAAAATGCGACCAGATTCAAGATAAGGAGTAAAAATGCCCCTGTATGTCTTATGTATTTATATAATTTAATACACTTAACCAGTATTACTCGAAAAGTGCCGTTTCTCCAAATATTAGCATGATTACAAATGTGATATTGAGTTTATACAACATTCAGTTTAATAAAGTTAATAAACAACAAGTAATAATATTAGTTGAATTACATTTTAGACTTCAAATCATCTCTTTCCCTCTATTCCGCCGACGAAAATTGCTCCAAAACACTTTTTCGCCTATTTATTTTACTGAATGAATCAACTTTTTGAACGAATCAGCTGAATCAATGATTCAATTACTCACTTATTCCTTCTTGAATGAATCAGCCGTTTCAATGAATCGGTTTAATCTCAATGACTCACTCATTAACAGTGTCCTACTGCCATCTACTGGTGGGTTTTTCTTTTTTAAAGTATCTTTTCATTTGTTTTGAAATTATTTCAAATAACAATATTTAATTATGAATACTTACTGTTTAAATAAGTTGATCTAGTTGCTCTTGGTGTCACAACTTTATTTATTATGGTTACATGTTTAACCCCCAAATCGACCCGAAGAATTCAAATATATATATATTTTTTAAATCAGCTTCCTCGGAATGGTCCGAAATTTGGTGACTTTGTTGGTATTTGGTATATGAACACCCCCAAAAATTGGGGACAGGATGTGAATAGTCTAAGTGGTTGTAAAAAAAATAGTCACACTTGGGGTGTTCGGCATGGAAAAATTAATGGGAAATTGGCAAAAATGTGAAAATACATTTTTTGTGCATACAATTTTGGAAAAAAAGCACATAACAGTGAAGGGGTGAATCTATAAAACATCAAGAGTGCAAAACAGACACATCCACACACACACAAACACACTTTTATACACAAACACACCAACAAATTCAGATTATACATGTTTTGCATTTTTAAAATGCTCAGCTTGTCCACCAGATGGCATCCATCTCATTTCAAAAATTGCTTTTATGAGGCCTAGGCTTGACTCTAAAATGAAATACAGCTATAAAAAATAAATTATATATATATATATATATATATATATATATATATATATTTTTTTCTATTATATTCAATGGGGGAAAATTTGGTCATAATTATAGCATTAATACTAATTATAATTTTTTTTTTAATTTTCTCAAAACACCAAAATAGAAAAGAAAAAAATATTATAAAAAAAACAAGTGAAAAAAAATTATGTTTAAACTATGAATCCCGCCCTTTGGGTCCATTTGAACCCGAACACCCGAGTGTGACAGTGTTAATAACACAGTGTTAATAACATTGTGTGTCTGTGTTTTTGTGTGTGTGTGTGTGTGTGTATATATATATATATATATATATATATTAGGGCTATCAAAACAATTAATCGCATCCAAAATAAAAGTTTGTGTTTACATAATATATGTGGAGGCACTGTGTATAATTATTATATATATAAATAAATACACACATGCATGTATATTTAAGAAAAAAAAATATTATTTATATATAAAATATTTATATTTATACTTTTTGACTCTGAAGAAGACGCATGGGCGTCGAAACGTTAGTCATTTTATATTAATAAATTTGCTAAAAAAAGTCTGTGCTCCGGTCCTGCTCCTTGGTCATAGTTAGACCTTGGGTCCTTGTTTGGAAGTATATATAAATCTATATACAATATATATATCAAAATATTTCCAAAATATATACAAGCGTGTGTGTGTATATAATTATACTCAGTGCACCCACATATATTATGTAAACAAAAACTTTTATTTTGGATGCAATTAATCGCGAATAATCGTTTTGACAGCCCTAATATATATATATATATATATATATATATATATATATATAATTGTGTATAGGGATATTTTTCCATATATTTCACATCTAGAAGTTTAATTTTTAAGTTAAATATATCATTCCAGGAACGCAAAGGGACAGCAAAACTGGACTTTTTGAGGAAGATTGAGGAGGAGGTTCAGCAGAAATGGGAGAAGGAAAAGATTTTTGAGACTGACGCTCCGACCACCATTGGAGAAAGTACAGAGTGAGTCTGTTTTATATATATTGCAATATTTCCTAAGGTTTTCCAGATTATATTCATCATGACTAATGTATTATTATCTGTCTACCCAGTAAGAACAAGTTCATGGTCACATTTCCCTACCCTTACATGAATGGGAGGCTTCACCTCGGACATACGTTCTGCCTGTCAAAGTGTGAGGTGAGTTTGAAAGCCAATCAAAGAATATATCATAGACATCGTCACGTCATAGAATGTATGACTGGATTATAATTTCTCATTTAGTTTGCAATGGGTTACCAGCGGCTGAAAGGAAAGCTGTGTCTCTTCCCGTTTGGACTTCACTGCACTGGGATGCCCATCAAAGTGAGTCGTTCAAACCCTTATGCTCCTCAGATCTGTAGATTTTTTTTAATCAACATAATATCTATGTCTACCAGGCGTGTGCAGACAAGTTGAAGAGGGAAATGGAGCTGTATGGATACCCGCCCCAATTCCCTGAGGAAGACGAAGAGGTGGAAGAGCAGAAGACGACCACTGATGAGGTCATCATCAAGGACAAGTCAAAGGGCAAGAAGGTAAATGTCCTGTGTAGAGTGTTGTATCACGAATGATCAATATTGTAATGGTTAATTTTTTCGAATGTCGTGCCATTGGCAGAGCAAAGCTGTTGCAAAGTCTGGAAGCGCCAAGTTCCAGTGGGACATCATGAAGTCTCTGGGCCTGCGGGATGAAGAAATTGTCAAGTTTGCTGAAGCTGAACATTGGCTGGGTTATTTCCCTCCTCTTGCTGTAGAAGACCTGAAGAAAATGGGGCTCAAGGTAGCGAAAGCTCGCCTGAGCCATCGTCTTTCTGCCCGATACTTTGTACTTGCTATTTAAATGCAAAATGCGCCATTTTAATGCTGTAGGTTGATTGGCGTCGCTCCTTCATCACGACCGATGTAAACCCCTTCTACGACTCTTTTGTGAGGTGGCAGTTCATCACTCTGAAAGAGAGAAAAAAGATCAAGTTTGGGAAAAGGTATGGTCATTAAAGGGTTAGTTCACCCAAAAATGAGAATGATGTCATTAATGACTCACCCTCATGTCGTCCCAAGCCCGTAAGACCTCTGCTCATCTTCTGACAGTTTAAAGGAACACTTATTCACTGTAACCCCCAGAGTTAGATAAGTCCTTTTTCTTTGTGCGTGCTTTAAAGGAGTAGTTCACTATTAAAAAAAATTGCTGATAATTTGCTCACCCCTATGTCATTCAAGATGTCCATGTCTTTCTTTCTTCAGTCGAAAAGAAATTAAGGTTTTTGATGAAAACATTCCAGGATTTTCTGCATATAATGGACTTCAATGGGAACCAAACGGTTCAAGGTCCAAAAGAGAGTTTCAGTGCAAACTGTTCAAAGGGCTTTATACCACGGGCTGTTTAAATACTCGATTCTGATTGGCTGGAAGGTGTGCAGTAAAACCCTTTAATGGACAGGTAGTTCCAGTCAGTTTGATTACAGTTTGAAATGAATCCGCTTAGACTGTAAACCATAGACTGTAAAACAAACATTGGTAACCATAGTAACAGTTACACTTGCAAACAGATTCATAATTCATTCAAATAAATGCAATCCGATGGCTCTACTTTATTTAAAGTGGACGGAGTAGAACTAACGAGCCGTAACTTAAGAAAATAACAGTCATTTTTACATGTCTGTTAAAAAATTACACTGTTATCAGTTATAGCTTAAATTTCTTTTTAACTTGGCAAATAACCGAGGTATAAGCGGGATAATCCACGGCTAGCCATGCATTAAATGATTTTAATGCACGACGTAGAGGCAACCACCCTCCGCTTCGCGTCGGGTGGTTCTTCGCCTCTACGCCGTGCATTAAAATCCTTTAATGCATGGCTAGCCGTGGATTATCCCTTACTTAAACGATTCCAGACGACGAATAAGGGTCTTATCAAGCGAAACAATTGCTCAGTTAAAACAAAATAACAAAGTTTAAGTTTTATAAGCTCAAATGCTCGCCTTGCTCTGTTCTGTGATGAGCATTCATGACTCTGTTCGAACTCGTTCATCAAAATGAACGAATCTTTTTCCGAGTCAACTCGTTCATTTCAACTCGAATGTATCAAATGACACGAAAAAAGATTTGTTGATTTTGATGAACGCGTTTGAAAGGGAGAGTCACGAACGCTCATCACAGAACAGTTCAAGGTGAGCATTTGTGCTTATAAAACTTAAACTTTGTTATTTTTTTTAACTGAGCGATCGTTTCGCTTGATAAGACTCTTATTCATCGTCTTGAATTGTTTAAATCCCTTTGAACAGTTTAAAGTTTGCACTGAAACTGTCTTTTGGACCTTGAACCGTTTGGTTCCCATTGAAGTGCATTATATGGAGAAAATCCTGGAATGTTTTCATCAAAAACCTTCATTTCTTTTCAACTGAAGAAAGAATGACATGAATATCTTGGATGACATGGGGGTGAGTAAATTATCAGCAAACGTTTTTTCAAAAGTGAACTACTCCTTTAACTCTTTCTGACACACCTACTGCTAGCCTAGCTTAGCACAAAGACTGGATGTAAATGGATACAGCTAGCATACTAATCCCAATAAGTGAATAATGCAAACATTTTCCTATTCACATGTTGGGATTTGTATTGTCACAGAGTGTACAAATAACGGTAACGCTTCCTTTTACAGTACAGTACTTACAGTGTACTTACAGTGTACTTACCAAAAAAGAACTGGCTAATATAAGGTAAGTACATGGAATAGGGGTGTAGGTTCAGGGTTAGTACTAGTTATTACTCAGTAATTGTAGTTACAAAAATAAGTACATAGTATTTACATGGGTAACTGGACTGTAAAAGGAAGTGTTACCCAAATAACAAGGTCATATGAGACACAGCCAGCTTTTAACCGTATAAATATTAGGAACTATACTTTCAGAAGGCGGAGCACTGCTACGGAGTGATTATTACCGCAGCACCTGACTGAGACGCAGTTTGTTCAGAGTTGGAGTAATAGAGTCAGAGTCAGCAATAACTAGATAGTAAAAGCATAGAGCTGCGACAATAAACAGGGGAGACCAGGTAATAATTACTCACTATCATATCCTCAAACGCTCCCGTGTGTATCTAAGCGCTCGGTGAACAGAGTCATAGTCTGTTTACAAGTTTTTGAAACCTTTTTTTTTTTTGTCTTATAGATATACCATTTACTCTCCGAAAGATGGGCAGCCCTGCATGGACCATGACAGACAGACAGGAGAGGTGGGCGCTATTTTTATTTACTATTTAATTTTTTTTTATATAAAATAGAATGGAAATGTGTGTCTTATAGTAATGATCTGTATTGCAGGGAGTCGGTCCTCAAGAGTACACTCTTATTAAGATGAAGATTGTGAAACCGTACCCAGCAAAATTGAGGTAAAATCCCTAATATTAGATTTATATATGATGTTACTCCAAAGAATGTCATGGTACCAAAAATATGCTATTTCTATGTTTTCAGTGTTCTTAAAGACAAGAACATTTTTCTGGTTGCTGCGACTCTGAGGCCTGAAACCATGTTTGGTCAAACGAATTGCTGGATTCGGCCAGATATGAAGTACATCGTGTTTGAGACGGCCAACGGTGACCTGTTCATCAGCACACAGCGGTCCGCCAGGAACATGTCCTACCAGGGCTTCACCAAAGAGAACGGAGTGGTTCCGGTGCTCATGAACATCATGGGCCAGGTTTGTGTCCCTAAAAAAGGAAATGGAATATGAAATCCAAATTATAAGAGTAACATGTTATTTACATGAAAAAGCATCAGAGTATTTGTTGTACTATTTATTTTACTAAAATTATAGGGCGCATATGATGCTTTTAAAGGGATACTTTTTTGGAAATAGGATCATTTTACAACTCCCCCAGAGTTAAACAGTTGGGTTTTACCATTTTCGAATCCATTCGTTTTCGAATCAATCTGATTTTCTGATATTTAGAAGAATATCAGTAACCAGACAGTTTCTGGTCTCATTGACTTCCATAGTATATTTTTTTTTTTGAAAAATGTTACATTTTTATTATTTTATATTTATATTATTCTATTATAAAATAACAGTAATGTTAATTTGGTTTCTTTATTTCTTTTTAAAA
Source organism: Cyprinella venusta (assembly GCA_038021265.1). Taxonomy (NCBI): domain Eukaryota; kingdom Metazoa; phylum Chordata; class Actinopteri; order Cypriniformes; family Leuciscidae; genus Cyprinella; species Cyprinella venusta. The sequence continues at coordinate 25,478,292 of CM075880.1, forward strand.
GAAGAATCTACATTAAAGCTAAATAAAAAAAATAATAAATTCAGCTTGTCATTGTATCTCTCTCTCTCTCTCTCTCTCAGGACATCCTGGGCTGTGCATTGAACGCCCCCCTCACCTCATATAAGACCATTTATGCCCTGCCAATGCTCACCATTAAAGAAGACAAAGGTACCCGACACGACCCCATAATATCGTCGCATCACATTATCCCTGCACAGACAAGACGCTTCTCTTAACGCAGGGCAATACCGCATGTTTTAAAAGGGATAGTTCACTTAGAAATTAATTTTTGACATGTTTTAGCTTACCTCAAGGGCATCCAAGATGTAGGTGTCTTTGTTTCCACAGTAGTTTCAATTTTGATATTTTTAGGTCAAACCGTTCTTGTCTGTCAGTCATATAATGGAGGTCTATGGTCACCACCTCAAAGAGCATGCACAGAGAAGTCCAAATTAAACATGATTTAATGACTCGTAAATGTAAGTACACATTGATGGCCTAAGACACGAAACGAGCGGTTTGTGTGAGAAAACGAACAGTATTTATATCGTTTTTACCAGAAACAAGGCCACGTCCAAGTGATAGCCCGAGAGATTTCGGAATTGTTACCTTTCACTGCGAAGATCTAAACATATTCAGATATACATGAAATCGCAATGGAAGACTATTTCGATAAAATCAACAGACAAGCTGAATTTTTTTTTCGCATCCTCGCGAGAGATTACTCCCGGCGCTTGCGCAGACCGAAGCGCCCGTGCCCTCAGATCACTTGGACATGGCCTTGTTTCCGGTAAAAATGATATAAATACTGTTCGTTTTCTCACACTAACTGCTCATTTCATGTCTTAGGCCATCAATGTGTACTTACATTTACGAGTCATTAAATCATGTTTAATTTGGACTTCTCTGTGCATGCTCTTTGAGGTGGTGACCATAGACCTCCATTATAACTAACAGATAAGAACGGTTTGACCTAAAAATGTCAAAATTGAAAATACTGTGGAAACAAAGACACCTACATCTTGGATGTCCTTGAGGTAAGCTAAAACATATCAAAAATTAATTTCAAAGTGAACTATCCCTTTAAAAGCCCAAGTGAAAGCGACGTCAGTCATTGGGGAGCGAACAGGAATTGAGGAACAAACAGCGAAGCTAGGAGAGATGATCCCTCAGGCTGTGCGGATCACGTTATTCTGATCACAAACTGCTCATATCGATCGTTTGAACGTTATCTCGTTATGAGAGGTTGTTGAAATTCATTTGTGGTCACAGGAACTGGAGTTGTCACCAGTGTGCCGTCAGATGCGCCGGATGACATCGCCGCTCTGAGGGACATTAAAAAGAAGCAGGTGTTGTTTTTGTTCTCTAAAATTTCATTTTCTTTTCTTGATTCAGTTCCGTTTCTGAGGAAATTCCAATAGCGGTAACTATTTCAGATAAGATGAATGTGGTGGATGATGATATTTTTGTTGTTTTAGGCTTTGCGAGAGAAGTATGGAATTCAAGATTTTATGGTCCTACCGTTTGAGCCGGTAAGTTTTATTTATTTATTTATTTAAGTCGGCCTGAAACGGAAATGGCATAAGACTTTCCTTCTCTATTTTGAAGTGAAACGGCTTCTCAAACAAGGAAGGACGTGATTTTGTCTGTCAGGAATTGATTGGATTTGATTGGATTGATTTGCACATCGCTAGCATGATTGAACGTGTTCCTCACATTGCTAATCATGGACTAAGGTATTTTTTCCGAACGTTCCTAAATTCTGTGCATCTAAAGTGGCTTATGTTCCCCCAGGTACCCATCATTGAGATTCCAGGCTATGGGAACCTGTCGGCTCCTTTGGTTTGTGACGAACTGAAGATCCAAAGCCAGAATGACAGAGAGAAACTAGCCGAGGCCAAAGAGAAAGTCTACCTTAAGGGCTTTTACGAGGGGGTGAGACCATACGAACACCAGCATCACTCTAATTCCCTGTTTTCCTAGTCGAATGCAAGTAGGGGACAACTTATGAAATAATAAACCAATTCAATGTACAGCTAGCCGTGGATCATCCCGTTTACACCAATTGTCATTTGTCAGCTTCGAAAAGTAAAAGCTGTCATTGATGTTTACGGCGCTCAATTTGGTTTCACTTTATGTGGATGGTCCCTTTAACACATTCAGTTGACTATAAGTCACGTTGCACCTACATCTCTACTAACTCTCACTAGAGTATTAGTAGAGCATTAGTTGACTGGTAGGGTTAAGGATAGAATAGTTACTGCAAAGTTACTTATAGTCAGTATAGTGTCTATTGGAGGAGCATCACAATAAAAAGGTGGCAGATATTAAAGGGATACTCCACTTTTTTTGGAAACAGGCTCGTTTTACAACTCCCACAGAGTGAAACTGTTGAGTTTTACCTTTTTTCAATCCATTCAGCCGATCTCCGGTTCTGGCGGTACCACTTTTAGCATAGCTTAGCATACATCATTGAAGTCAACAAGACCATTAGCATTTCTCTCAAAAAATTACCAAGGTGTTTCGATATTTTTCCTGTTTAAAACTTGACTCTTTATAGTTACATCGTGCGCTAAGACCGACGGAAAATGTAAAGTTGCGATTTCCTAGGCTGATATGACTAGGAACTATACTCTCATTCCTGCCTAATAATCAGGAAACGTCACTGTCGTACCATGGGTTCAGTTCAATAGAAGTACCTGTGCATTAAACTGTTTTATTCCTCACCTTTATTCAGACAGACCATAGTATGCGCTTGGGTGGCATCTGAAGGTTGCTGGTTCAGTATTGAATGTTTTCTTTAGCTATCTGTTAGATAATGGATATGCACATCTGAACTACTTTACTAAACTTTGTTTTACTAGATCATGTTAGTGGAGGGTTTCAAGGGACAGAAGGTCCAGGATGTGAAGAAGCCCATTCAGAAGATGATGGTGGAGAAGGTTGGTGGACTATATGTAAAGCCTGACGTATGAAATAATAGGTTTTGAAATGACACCGTTTACAGACACTATCTAAAAAGGCTAGGCAATAGGGACTGCCAGTGGCCAGCGTAAACGCCAGTGCTGCACGTCACAAAATAACTTGCCAATTCAAATGTTCGAGTGCAAGAAGACGAGAAAGAGAACTCAATTGTGCGCTATGTGATAGTTTTGTGAGTAACACACATCGGTTGCATGCACTTCAGACAAGGGTGCTAATGCTGAATTGATTTCTCTTTCATGATTGTGCATCAGTGGGCGTTTTCACAGAAAATTCTGTCAAAATTGGTGTGTATCCTTGTAAACATTATGTGAACGTAAACGGTTATAAACCGAAATAAACGTGTAGCTGTGTATTGGATCCGTGCATTAGTTCTTAATTTGCGGATTTGGTCCTAATATTCCTGCTTTTAATATTAATCAAACAACAAAGGACAAAGAGCAAACCACTATTAGATCTACCTAAAACTTGTCTGTAGATGTAGATAGAAATAAACCTTCATCAAAAGCCTGATGACTCATATGTGATATTCATATTTTTTTAAGAACAGCAAAGCGCATGCACACCTCATGAGGTGCATATTAAATGTGAAGAAATTATAAATTTAAATTATACCTTGATGTCCATGTCTTTCTTTCTTCAGTCGAAAAGAAATTAAGGTTTTTGATGGAAACATTCCAGGATTTTCTCCATATAATGGACTTCATTGGGAACCAAATGGTTCAAGGTCCAATAGACCATTTCAAAAGATGTAAACAACACTGGCCCAGAAGCACTTCCTGTTTCAGTTTTTTAACACTACATAAAAGCTGGGATAAAATACAACCAACAGAACATTTAAAACTGAATCAAAAAGTTAAACAAACATCTTTAAGAAGTTTTCTTTACATGTGAAATAAAGAAAACAGTTACAAACTGAAACAGGAAGTGCTTCTGGACCAGTGTTGTTTACATCTTTTGAAATGGTCTATAGACAGTTTCAGTGCAAACAGTTCAAAGGGCTTTAAAAGATTCCAGACATTAAAGGGTCTTATCAAGCGAAACGATCACTCATTTAATGAATAAATAACAAAGTTTAAGTTTTATAAGCACAAATGCTCGCCTTTCTGTGACGAGCGTTCGTGACTCTCCTGTTCGAACTCGTTCATCAAAATGAACGAATCTTTCAATGAACTCGAAGGGTCCTAGATGAGACCCTTATTCGTCATCTGGTGTCGTTTAAAGCCCTTTGAAGCTGCACTGAAACTCTCATTTGGACCTTGAACTGTTTGGTTCCCATTGAAGTCCATTATATGGAGAAAATCCTGGAATGTTTTCATCAAAAACCTTAATTTCTTTTCGACTGAAGAAAGAGAGTCGTGAACATCTTGGATGACATGAGGGTGAGTAAATTATCAGCAAAAGTTTTTTTTTTTTTTAGAGGGAACTACTCATTTAATGAAATGTTGGTTTTGGAACATTTTTTAAAATAAAATATGTGAATAAACTGACTCAATTTTGTTGATATTTCTAGGGAGAGGCACTGATATACATGGAGCCAGAGAAGCAGGTGTTATCTCGGTCTGCAGACGAGTGTGTTGTGGCGTTGTGCGATCAATGGTTAGTGCAGAAAACACTCATACAGATACTATATCAGGGTTTTTCCTGGCTCAAAATGAGGCGGAGGTGGTAAAATTGTCACACTAGGGGGGTCCGGGGGCATGCCCCCATCCCCCCCGGGATATAATTTTGCACATTTTAAAGTTAAATGCATTAATCTGGTGCACTCCGCACGTCATTATGGAACGTTTTCTGGCTCAAAATTAGGTGGTAAAAAAAAAAAAATCCAGATCATGTCTACACATGAAAGTGTACCGCGCCTTCAACTGGCTGATAAAAAAACACTGTTTACAAGCATGTTTTTTTTTAGGTATTTTAATAATCAGATAATTAGATTTTATTTACAGTTCATAGGGGCCATATTAACAGCAATGCAGTTGAATAGCAACAAGCATTTGCTTTCATTTACACAACCAGAAAAAATGTGGCTCTATTGTATATCGATTTCCCGGAATCCATCGCCAAAATTAGGGATTTTTTTTTTTACATTATTAAGAGCATAAGAAACAAATGAAAAAAAAAAGATATTTTATTCCTATGTTATGCTATGACCTCTGTAGTGGACACCAGGACTCGATTGTTTAAAAAAAATGACATGAAAATATAATAGGCAAAAATAATGGAAATTTTTGACATATAAACATCGTTTTTTTTTTGTTTTGTTTTTTTTGTTTTTTTGCCTGGAAACGCTTTCCAACACGCTTGCGTGTCGTGCAGTGTTGTAGTCGAGACCACCTCACTCGAGTCCGAGTCGACACCGAGACCAGAGAGAGTCAAGTCCGAGTCAAGACCGAGTCCATAGAGAGTCGAGTCCGAGACCAGAGACGGTCGAGTCCGAGTCGAGACCAGAGAGAGTCGAGTCCGAGTCGACACCGAGACCAGAGAGAGTCGAGTCCGAGACCAGAGAGAGTCGAGTCCGAGTCAAGACCGAGTCCATAGAGAGTCGAGTCCGAGACCAGAGACTGTCGAGTCCGAGTCGAGACCGAGACCAGAGAGAGTCGAGTTCGAGTCGACACCGAGACCAGAGAGAGTCGAGTCCGAGTCAAGACCGAGTCCATAGAGAGTCGAGTCCGAGACCAGAGACTGTCGAGTCCGAGTCGAGACCGAGACCAGAGAGAGTCGAGTTCGAGTCGACACCGAGACCAGAGAGAGTCGAGTCCGAGTCAAGACCGAGTCCATAGAGAGTCGAGTCCGAGACCAGAGACTGTCGAGTCCGAGTCGAGACCAGAGAGAGTCGAGTCCGAGTCAAGACCGAGACCAGAGAGAGTCGAGTCCGAGTCCATAGAGAGTCGAGACCGAGACCAGAGAGAATCGAGTCCGAGTCGACACCGAGATCAGAGAGAGTCGAGTCCGAGTCGACACCGAGTCCATAGAGAGTCGACTCCGAGACCAGAGACGGTCGAGCCAGAGTCGAGACCGAAACCAGAGAGAGTCGAGTCCGAGTCGACACCGAGACCAGAGAGAGTCGAGTCCGAGTCAAGACCGAGTCCATAGAGAGTCGAGTCCGAGTCCAGAGACGGTCGAGACCGAGACCAGTGAGGGTTCATTACCTAATTTACTTTTATTTACTTAGAGAAATCCTTTTTTTACTGAATTTATTTAGAGTTTAAAAAATATGATCAATTTAGGGTAAAAAGGCCACATAGTAGGTGGTGTTAAGTTATTTTATTACAATTTGTCATGCGCAGTTGCGCACTAGAAAATCACCAATCACTGGGCGTGTCAATCAATTTAAAGAAATATTTTAAATTAACATACATTAATAATCATGAAAAATATTTTGAATTGAACTCGAGTGGACTCGGAAATAAGTCCGAGTCCTAAAAAAAAATGTTCGAGTACGAGTCAATTCCGAGTCCAAATGCACACGAGTCCATGACAAGACCAAGACCATTAAAATATGGTCTCGAGACCGAGTCCGAGTCTCGAGTACTACAACACTGGTGTCGCGTGAAAAATAGGCATCTCTAGAGGTGAGTTCCATTCGACAGGGTCCCGACCGGTCCCGACACAAGTGTTCACTGCTCCCTACTCCCTGAACACGGTATATCAGTTGAAGTGGACTCCACTGACTTCCTGTGAAGTGATGTATAGATGTTCCCTTATTCCCTATGCCGTTTGCAGTGCCCTTGAACTGATCATGTTCATACCCTTTGAATTGGAATCTCACTTAAGATGGCGAAATACCCTGTGAAGTCCACTTGGCAGTCCACTTACGGTCGAATGGAACGCACCTTAGTTCTATTTCTAGCTTGCACGCGTTTGCGCATGTCACGCAGGCAGTGTGCAAGCTCTAATCTGTTAACATGGGAGCCGAAATAAAAACCATAGACAGTAAAATAAAAACGGTCACGCCACGCAGCTGAGACGCACGCAGCCAGTGTCTCCGAAAACGACTTCAAGCCGAATAGGTCCGAGCTTGTACGTCTCACACAATCAGAGCGTAAAAATACGGAATATTTTACGGGAAAATACTGAAACGGGAAGACAGCGGGAACAGAGATAAAATACGTGAGAAACCCAGAAAAAACGGAAGGGTTGACAGTTACACATGTGATTCCCTGACTTGAGTTTTGTCGAGAGGCGGAGGCGGCCCGAAATTTGACGGAGGCGGCTGCCTCATAATTGTCTATGCAGGAAAAACCCTGTATATAATATTGTACACATCTCAGAACCCATGATAACGTCCACTTGTGTCTTGTATTCACTTCCTGTTCAATAAGAGAATGCCTTATCCTTGTGATCCTTGTGAGTCCCTTTTTTTGTCACGGTTCATTGTCATGCGGAGTCCCTGATCGATTTGACTAGTCAGACAGTGACTGGGGTCTTTATCTGGCAGGTATCTGGATTATGGCAATGAGGAATGGAAAAAGCAAGCCATGGGTGTCTTGGAGGCTCTAGAGACGTAAGTCATGTTGCTTTGGGGGGCCATTCTTGCTGGAGAAGCGTCATTAATGTGTGAATATTGACATTATGCTTTTCTCCTCAGGTTCTGTGATGAAACCAGAAAAAACTTTGAAGCAACGTTGGCTTGGCTTCAGGAGCACGCCTGTTCCAGAACGTATGGGTTGGGTAAGACCTGCTAACGTCTGCGCCATTGGAGCTTTGTGTCGTGTTTGGTTTTTCTTTTGGAATAAATTGCTTGTAATCGTTAGGCAAACTGCACAAAGTTTTCCTTTTGAAATCCCCTCAGATGGCCACCTTTGTGTGAAGCTTATCTTAATCAAAGTCTTTTTGTAAGGACAAGGCCCATCTATATTTCTTTTGTAATACTCTTATTTCTCTCTCCTCCCTCGGCCCCAAACCACTCAGCGATACCATCAGCAATTTTCCTGCTGTTCCTCAGAGAGAACCTTTGATTTTCTAGTTCTTTTATGTGTTTGTTTCCCGTAGGAACCCGGTTGCCATGGGATGAACAATGGCTCATTGAGTCCCTGTCGGACTCCACCATCTATATGGCCTACTACACCGTGGCCCATCTCCTCCAGGGAGGGGTTCTCAACGGACAAGGACCCTCCCCACTGGGAATCAGGTATTTGCTCTTCCAGAAATGATTTTAGAGTTTAAAAAAGGAGGCAAAAAAGACCATTCCATGCAACAGATTTACCTAATGAACATCACTTAAAGGGACACTCCACTTTTTTTGGAAATAGGCTCATTTTACCACTCCCCCAGAGTTAAACAGTTGTGTTTTACCGTTTTGGAATCCATTCAGCCGATTTTCTGATATTTAGAAGAATATCAGTAACCAGACAGTTTCTGGTCTCATTGACTTCCATAGTAGGAAAAAAATATACTATGGAAGTTCTAGATAAGACCCTTATTCATCGTCTGGTGTTGTTTAAAGCCCTTTGAACAGTTTGCACTGAAACTGTCCTTTGGACCTTGAACCGTTTGGTTCCCACTGTCCATTATATGGAGAAAATCCTTGAATGTTTTCATCAAAAACCTTAATTTCTTTTCGACTGAAGAAAGAAAGATATGGACATCTTGGATGACATGGGGGTGAGTAAATTATCAGCAAAAGTTTTTTTTTAAAGTGAACTACTCCTTTAAGATAATGAAGATCAGTATGAAGTTAATAGTTATTGAACAGGAAAAATCCTATTTGGTTTTTGTCGAGCCCTGACCCTGAGTGATGCCAACTGTCCTAGGGCTGGACTACAAAAATACTCCGTCACCACAGTGCTCTCTAAAGTAAAATAATGAATCAAGCAGTGATGTAATGTTAAAAATGATATTAAATTGAGTACAATTTTAAATTGTAAATTTAAATTGCCACACGTTCATTGTTACTCGAGTAAAAATAGTAATGATACAGACGGACACATTTCTTCCCCCAGACCCGAGCAGATGACGAGAGAGGTGTGGGATTACATCTTCTTCAAAACAACACCTTTCCCGAAGACGGACATCCCGAAGGAGCATCTGCTGAAGCTCAGGAGGGAGTTTGAGTTCTGGTACCCTGTAGACGTGAGAGTTTCAGGGAAGGACCTGGTGCCTAACCACCTCTCCTATTACCTCTACAATCATGTGGCCATGTGGCCCAAAGACAGGTACAAAGAACCGATAAACCTTTCTGTACCGTATCTAGAGAAAAAAGTAATGTGAATTATATTTTTCTTGTGTTTCGACTTCCTTATGTTTTGAAATGCAAAATGTTACTTTTTTTACATTATCTAGACATGAGAAAGTATAGATAGATTGATTGATAGATTGAGTTTTGCACTTGCAAATTTACTATTATTATATTTTTTTTTTCTAATAGTGGAAAATGGCCACAAGCAGTGCGTGCCAACGGTCATCTTTTGCTAAACTCTGAAAAGGTGAGTTTTTCTGTTTTCTTGTTAGGAATCATTTGTGGCTTCACGGCATGTGCTGACTTGCTTTAACTTTTAATATAGAATGGGATTGGTTTCAGTATAATTGTGAGGGCCAAATATCTGGGAATTTCCTTACAAATAATGTCTTAATTAAAATTTTATATATATATATATATATATATATATATATATATATATATATATATATATATATTTGTGCTGTCAAACAATTAAAATATTTAATCGCGATTAATCGCTTTAAAGGGGTCATGAACTGGCTTTTTAAATTTTATTATATTGTTGTCTGAGGTCAACTTATGACATTCGCTTGGTTTTTGCATTCAAAAACATCAAAATGAATAAGTAATACGCTATTTTGTACCCTAGTTTTGAGCCTAGCTGAAAAACGCTCGGTTTTAATGGGCATCTCGCATTGAAGACTTGGAAGTAAACGCCCACTGCTGCGAGTGGATAACAGTTTTGCATATTATAATGAGTTTCTCTCTCGATCCGGTTTGTCATCACGAGGTAGGCAACTATGTTATTTAGCTATGCGTGTAATGCGTGAATCGGTGGGCGGGGCTAAACCGGTGTTGATCTTCTTCTGCGGTGGTGGTGTTTTATCCTCTTTGTCATCATAGTTCCCCACTTTGAAAAACGAGTCGTTTTCAGAGGCTGTGTCAATAAAAGCTTTTATTGGACTAACAAGGACGTTTTCAGTTCTGAAACTTAAAGGATATTATTATAATATGATGACCTCTTAGATGTCAAAAGCTCAAGGAAAATTAGATTTCTCAGTTCATCACCCCTTTAATGTCATAGTTAACTCGGGCTTTAATCGCAATTAATCGCACGTTTTTATCTAACCTAAATGTCTCTTGATTTTTTTATTTGTCCCATTATTTTTTTTTCTCATTTTAATGCTCTTAAAATTAAAAAGTGGATTGGCTTGCTTTTGCAAATGTTTTTTATTGAAAACAACTACTTATACCGTGTTCAATTTCACACTAAAACATTCTCACTTGAAGCAAATAATCTCTCACACAATGCAACACTGTCCATCAATAAAAGGGAGAAAGAAATTAGGATGCCGAAACGTTTGTATTGGCCACGCTGGTAATCGTCACAGCGGCAAAAATTGAACTATTTAAAATTTTGACCGCAGTGTCCGCGCCATTGCTCTTGTGCTTTTGGTCGAAGCAACAAAATGTCCTCACGTGTTTAACACATAACGCATTTAACTGACAGCCGTAAAAAAAAAAAAAAATATATATATATATATATATATATATATTAAATAAAAAATATATATATAAAAAAATTATTGTTGTCTGAGGTGAAAATGACGTTTGCTTGGTTTTTGCATTCAAAAATATTGTATATATATTACGATATTTTTTAGTATAAATATATTTAGTTATAATTTCATATAACATAACAAAACGTAGCATAACAAATCGCGCGGCACAAGCCATTGAAATGAATGGGTTTCATAGAGCAGCGCCGCGCATGCCATGTCCTGTTGCAAAAGCAGAATGTATATATATATATTCAGTTATAATTTCATATAACATAATTTCTAATTTCTTACTTTCAAAATATTATTAATGTTGGTGTTTTACTTTTGTCAGCTTTATTTCATTTAACGAAAAAGAATGTGAATAGTTGTGGTGAACAATAACAAGACTGCTTGAGAAGTTCCTCTGTGTTTATGTTCTCTTCAGCGATCTAATTAGCTGTGTTTATATCCACCAGATGTCCAAATCCACTGGCAACTTTCTCACTTTGAGGGAAGCCATTGCCAAATTTTCCGCAGATGGTGAGTCCTTCATAAATACCGGCTCACTGGAAGGCCAAACACTTTACATGCGGTCAGACTCATTAGTGCCAGAATCAGGAATAGATTCAATCCTTATGGATGTAAGGGAGATATAAGATTGTGAATGCCATAAACCTCAATTAAATCCACCCCAATCTGTTTCTGTCTCCATCTGTGCGTCTTAGGTATGCGTTTGGCTCTGGCTGATGCAGGGGACACGGTGGAGGACGCCAATTTCGTTGAGGCCATGGCAGATGCGGGGATTTTGCGCCTCTTTACGTGGGTGGAATGGGTGAAAGAGATGATCGCCAATCAGAACAACCTGAGGACCGGCCCAGCGGACACGTTTAATGACAGAGTGTTTATTAGGTAACACTGGTGTTTTAAAAAACAGCAGAAAGGAGGTTTATTCACACTATATTAGCACAATGAGTTAGGGTTGTGCCGATAGACGATAGTATCGTGTATCGAAGATAGTCTGAGACATCGCCGATGGCAGATGCCTTTGACGATATCAATACGATAATTGGCTCGTTTTAAAACAATGTATTAAATTATTATTATTAGGCCTATTCTTATTATTATAAAGCTAGTATTGATATTAAATTATTATTAGGAACTACAATTATTAATTTGCCTTGCCTAAATTTACAACGACATCACCTCTTAACAATTGCAACAACACCGACACGCACTAATGAGGACTCCTCTAAGAGAATGTTTTTAAAACAAAACATTAAAGGTGATCCATTCACAAATTATCAAGAGTTCTCGTTTTAACAGACGCATAATTCAATTTCCAACAGATCCAAGATGAACAGCATCGTTGTTCGTCAGTATTTGTTTCCGTAACACATTAACAAAACGTTTAATGGAACTATCACTAAAAACAGTGCAATTACTAAATAGTATTAATAATAATATCACTAAAATAGTACTATAGTTAGTTACCGTTATCATCGTCGTCTCTGAGGGAACGCGGCGTTAATGCAGATGCCGAAAGCAGTCCGTTTTTACTTTCACTTTCAGAGATTGAGCGCGTTTACATGCGACGACGTTCTTAACCCCATTATGTTGAATAAACTTGACAATGCAAACGCATTAACCGCATTAGGCCTCATGCAAACGCATTAACCTGTTTTCCTTTATCAGAGTCAAGTCATAAGTATAAGTATGTAAACCGATCGACTCAGCTAGACGTTTGGCCCCTGCTCTGGTTTCTCCCGGCTTTTAAAACACATTAACCCGCGTAATTCGTGCTTACTGAAGAGCATCCAGACAGAGAGCGCACTGGTAGGACACATATCGCAAACTCCGACTCTTTCTGACCCAAGAAATTATTAAAACGTGTTTTCATCTCGTGAAGAAATAGGCCCTAGTCAAAATGCTGCATGTAACGGCATATGAGGATAGGCAAATGTGTCCGTAAATTTCCCGTTGACAAACAAAAGGATTAGAATCTTTTTTTTACCTCACTATAGAGAGCCTAAGTCCCGCCCCTTCGCTTCCGGCTCATGGGACCTTATTTCGGAAAAAATATGAATGGTAGTCAATGGCGAGAGACAACTTATCTTTTTATTCCGTCTGAACTGTGCCCTCAATTACACATATGATGTTTGTCAATTTAAAAGATGATTCTCAAAGTGAAAAACGTCGCAGTTTGTCATACAGCAGAAGAGTAACGTTTAGTTTTATGTGAAAATCGCTCTATGAACTACATCTCCCGGGAAGCGAAACGAGATCCGCTGCTCGTGTGTGTGCAGTCTGGTACAAAACACTCAGGTAGGACGGCGTGACGTTACGATTATAACGTAAGACTGTAGAAATAATGACAGACAGCCTCAGTAAAGTTAGCTTCAGTCATTGAGAGAAAATGTGCGCCTTTGGGGTTTGTAGTCTTTGTAATTACGTATTTTCACAGTCTTATACCTCAACGCTTTTACATCAAACTGCGACTTTCTTTACTTTAAAATGTATCTTTTAAATTGACAAACATCATATGTGTAAATCAGGGCATAATTCAAACCAGATCAAAATATTTGTTGTCTCTCGCCATTGACTACCATTCAATATTTTTCCGAAGTCAGGTCCCATGGTGGTCGACCGGAAGGGGAGGGACTTAGGCTCTCTATACCAGGAAATAACCTGATCCTATTAATAAACATTCCACCTTTGCTAGCAAAATAGAAAAAAGATTCTCGTATATAAAACGAAGTAGGCTAATAAAACAAGCAAATCAATGAGTAGGCTAAATAATCAAGTTAATAATCAAATAAGTTAGCCCCGCCCCTTCACGATAATATCGTGTATCGCCGATCTCACAGGCTGACGATAGGATGATATGAAAATGGAGCATATCGCCCAATAACCTGACTCCGCCAGATGGATTTGCTCCGCATATCCATCTGGAAACCTTCCGTTGAAGTAATTTTGGTAAGGGGCGAAAATACTGGTTAGCTGATTGGCCTATGTTGGTGATAGACGGGCCAAATCAACCAATCAGATCAACGAAGCTTATCACGTACCGTAACTCTTGCCGAAACCAGTCGGGAGAAGAGCAAAAACATCTTTTCCTCTGAGAAAAGCCTCCAGAGCAGTGTTTTGCTCTTCTTTCAGTGAAAAAATACTCTGTAATTCCGATAAAACTTGCTCGATAGCCACGCTGATGCTAGTTTCATCCGCTGAAGCAGTCATGTTCTTTAGACTGAACTGTCGCGCTTCTCGTTGCGTCACACCTCAACCCGCCTCAAAGCCAACGCTGATTGGACGTTCGTTTGGTGAACTGCTCCCAAATTTTCTTTAACGGAGAGTGTCCAGACTGATCTGCGAGTGAAACCTTGAAAGCTCGCGAGATCAGGATGGTCTCGCGAGGCTAATCGCCCAACACTACAATGAGTGAATATTATGTGCAATGTGACATAATAACAATAGCCGCGTTTCCACTGCCGGGCCAGGGCCAGGCCGTGCTAGTGCGTGCCAGGGCCAGTCGCGTTTCCACTGTCACTTCCGGGGCTTGATCGGGGCTTACTCGGGGCCAACGGCCAGGATTTCTGGCCCGTCGAATACCTTGGGCCAGAGCGGGCCAGCTCGTGCTAGAGGCGTGCTCAAGGTAAAAGGCGGAGTTTATCGTTGTTATGGAACGTTACACCGATGCACGGCAAGATGCACATTTCACTTAGATGTGTCCATGTTTAACCGATTAACCATTTAAAATTGCATAGCCGAGTGAAACCTTTTTGCTCGTTTAAGTGGCGTCAATACATATTTGCACAAAACTTTTGCGTTTTTTTTTTCTGAATGTCAATAAAAAATATATTGTGAAATTACAGCGTCTCTATTAATGTTATGTGACTAAAACATCTTTTTTTTTCTTTCGCGATAAGTCATTCCAAAAAATGGACGTTGGTAGTCTATCACAGCCACCGCACTAGATATTATTAATATTTATGGACGTGCGTGTTATCTAAGCATTAATGGCAGGGAAATAGACAGAGTTACTTTTGTGTTCATTCGTTTCCCCTTATTTAATCCGTTGGCCTAATCGCAAAATGAAATAAACCACGGTTATTGTATTTTGTAAAACGCAAAGTTGAACACCAAAATGTTCATTTGAACTGTAGGCCTATGTCAATCGCTGCGCAAAAATATATAGGATACACGACGAATTTTCAGATATTTGTTCGGGTTTTTTGCCCCTTTAAACATTTAAAATATTTGACAAATTAATATGAAAAAATATATTATTTTACTGGTTTTCTGAGGCCAAATTAAAAATGATATTTTCCCCGCAGTGCTGAATGAGAAGAGCCGTAACCACAGCCTACAGAAAGGGGATTTATGTGATTTATAGGCTATAATAAATGTGTCTGATAATAAAATAATATAAAATAACGAGGCATTAATATTAATAAACTATTGTTTTCTAACATTTTCGGCTAAAACAGATATCTCCATCTCCGGATGCACATTTAGAGAGAAATTAATTAGCTATACATAATAATAGTCATAGTCTATTCTACATAGTCAGAAGATGGCTTTCGATTCGAATTTGTTCGTTTTAAATTAGACATTTAAAGCTTTAATCTACGATGGATATAACCCCTGTAGACTAAAGCTTTAAATGTCCAATTTAAAACGAACAAATTCGAATGCGGTGGCTGTTTCAGTTCTCGCGTTTCAGTTCACGGAGATCATGAATTGCGCCCATTGAGCGCGCCCATAAAGCACAACGTTTTCTTGGTATTGGGAGTTACGCAAATAAATGTATTTGCGAATAATGTATTATTATTTTCTGTATGAACAGAAATGAAAGAGTATTTTAAGTTGTTTCCACTGAAAGAACTGCAATTAAAACCGCAGCCATCAGTGCGCGCTCCACACACACTGCCCTCACCGTCCCTCTGTTAGTTGCGACTCGCGGGACAATCCGGACACTATTGCAGCCACGGCAGGTGAGTTAATATTCATGCTATCTTCCTAATTAAAAAAAATTAATTCATAATACCCGCTGAAAGGGGTTGAGTTGTATGACGTTTGATCCGGAAAGGCGTGTTAGGGGTGGGGTTTGAGGTAGCGCTGTGGGGCTACTGGCCCGGCAGAGGAAACGCACGGCTGGTGCTTGAGGCCCGAGGCCACTAGCTCGGCTCGGCTCACTGTTAGCACTGGCCCGGCCCTAGCCCGGCAGTGGAAATGCGGTTGAACTGTTGAAGTAATAGATGGTGATGGTTACTCTACACTGTTCAAACGTTTGGGTCATAATATATATATATATATATATATATATATATATATATTTCTGAAAGATGAATTGATCACTTTAATCAAAAGTTTCTATTAAAAAACAAATGAACATTTTTATCAGGGTTTCCTCGAAAATATGAACTATTATATAATATTGAACATGATTATAAATTCAGAAATGTTTCTTGTGCAGAAATTCATCATATTAGAATGATTTCTAAAGGATCACGTGACACTAAAAACTAAAGTAATTTGATCACAGGGAATACATTACATTTTGAAAGATAATCAAATAGAAAACACTTATTTTAAATTGATATATTTTACAATATTACTGTTTTTACTCTTATTGATTAAATAATTGCAGCCATGGTGAGTATAGGAAACTTCTTTCAAAAACATTACAAAGTATTGTACTTTTTCATTAATTCATTCATTCACTCATTCATTTAGTGTTTTTGACAGCCATAGAGGCTCAATTTAAATCTGGAATGTGTTTATTAAAATTGAATCCTAAATGATGTGTGTCTGTCTACAGTGAAATGAATTCCGGCATCATTAAAACAGATCAGCACTATGAGCGAATGATGTACAAGGAGGCGTTGAAGAGCGGCTTTTTTGAGTTCCAGGTAACGGATACTAAATCGCATCAACATCCTGTCAATGTGGGGTGGAGACATATAGAGCAAATACATCAGCAGTAGTAATATTAATAAAAAAGAACCATAAAACATTGAGACATGTACTATTTGATATTTGTCAGGGAACCTTCAGTAACATGAGACTATAATAAATATTTTCTTGATACTTTGAAGGCTGCTAAGGATAAGTACAGGGAGCTGGCCATCGAGGGCATGCACAGGGATCTTGTGTTCCAATTCATTGAGAACCAAACACTCCTGCTGGCTCCCATCTGCCCCCACCTGTGTGAACACACCTGGTCTCTGCTGGGAAAGGTGAGACCCCCTCTCTAAAGGATTACTTGCTTACTATTAAACCACGATCACATCAACAATACAGTCAGAACAATAATAACGTGAAATAGTTTCTGTCCTAATGTTCATTCACGTGTCTTCAGAGTCACATGATGCTTTAGAAATCATTCTAATATGTTGATTAGGTGCTTAAGAAACATTTCTTCCTATTATCAATGTTTAAAACAAATCATATATTTGTAAAACTGGGATGGATTTTTATTATTCTGGATTCTTTAAAGAAATATGAAATTCAAAGAACAAAAATATTATAGAAATAGGTTTTTTTTTGTAACTATGCCACTTTTGCTCAGATGATTGCATCCTGTTGAATAAAAGTGTTTTTTTTTCTATTCTTACGTAACCCAAACCTTTGCACGTTAGTCCACAGTTCCACAAAAATATGAAGTGGCAAAAACTATTTTAAACATTTATGATGATAAGAAATGTTTCTTCAGAAATAGAAAACAGTCCTTTTTTAATTTGCAAAATTGCACTACCGTAATGTTTTGCTGTTTTTTTTTTGTTTTGTTTTTTTTTAAAATAAATTGCCTTGGTGAGTCCTCTTTCAAAAATATTTAAAAAATCCAGCAATTATAATCATACAACAATGTCATACTTTTGACATCATTGTGAATTGACAAAATATTATTTAATCTAGTTTTAATTCATTCATTTATAGATAATAGGTTTTATTTTTATTTTTTTTTAAATTGAAGGCTTTTCCAAAATAAGCGTTTTATTTATTTATTTATTTTAGGGCTGTCAAACGATTAATCGCGATTAATCGCATCCAAAATAAAAGTTTGTGTTTACATAATATATGTGGGTGCACTGTGTATAATTATTTTCTATATATATATAAATACACACACATGCATGTATATTTAAGAAAAAAATATTATTTATATATGTTAAAAAATAAATATATATTTATGTATATTATAAATTATATATAAATATATATAGTATATACATGAAAATATTTCTTAAATATATACAAGCATTTGTGTGTATTTATATATATAAAATAATAAAACACAGTGCTCCCACATATATTATGTAAACACAAACTTTTATTTTGGATGCGATTAATCGCGATTAATCATTTGACAGCCCTAATTTATTTATTTAATTTGGTAAAAGCTTAATTTGGACTAAAATTGCAGGTTTGGTTTATGCATTCTGGCATTTATTATCATTTTTACTTCAATTTGTCTATTTAATTTTGCATTTTAAATTGTATTTAACAGCTATAGGAGATTGTATCTCTACAAACAACTGATAATAACTGGCTGACTTTACATTTATCTGGTTTAAATGAAAGTTTGTACGATTCCCGTAGAAGCAGGAACAAAATGAATCTTTAACTCTCACTTTTCTCTCCTTATAGAGCACTTCTGTAATGAAGGCTCGCTGGCCTACAGGCGGTCCAGTGGATGACATCTTGATTCGATCCTCACAGTATCTGATGGACACTGCTCATGACCTCCGCCTTCGTCTGAAAGCTTACACGCAACCAGCCAAGGGCAAGGTATGGACTTCACCACAACATTTTTAATAGGGCTGTCAACTTTAGTCGTTTAGTCGACTAATTGGTCGATGCCGTCTTGGTCGACTGACATTTTTATTGGTCGACCAGTTGCATTTTTTTTTTTTTACCAATAGACAGAATTTTTCAATAATTTACTCCTTGATATTTATTCCCTTATAAGCAGTTATTTATTACTGTATTCTAAATATAATTAGCCTATGTTTTGTCCCCAACTTTAAAATGCTTTAATTTAGGCTATTTTTGTAACTGCGCCACAGTTTAGCGCACACACATAATACACTCGGGAACGCGCCTGTGGCCGGCTGCGCTGCTGCTTCGCGCTCGGTAAGGGATGCTGTATTCATTCAGAATGCTGCTTGTTTTGGCTTTAGTCGACAAAATGTCCAGGAAATCTAAATCTTTAGTATGGCTGCATTTTAAAACAAAGACGACAAGACTGTGGAGGGAGGCGACCGCTTTGCTCCATTATGAGCGCGCAAGTCGCGCGCCTACATTTGAAATCGAACTTGAGCGCGCAAAAGATGTGAGCAGGCCTTTTAACGGCTATATCATGCTGACTCAATAGATTGTGTTTTCTTAATATGTTTTCGTTTTTATTTGTATACTTGACGCATTTGAAAATAGCCTAAATAATGCAACAAACGAAAATAAACCTGTACACGGTTCTACAGCCTATTATTAGGATTGTTTTTTAGGCTATTTGAGTTTTTTGTGTGTTGCTTTAAAACGCCTTGATCGTAAGGACGAAAGTTAACCCATAGCTTTGAAAGTGAAGAAGAATATAAAGCCTGTATAAACGATAGCTTTTGTTAGGATTTTTCATTATGTGGCAGATAGCAGTTATATTTTTTGCAGCGTGTGGTGTGGTGAGGTGCGCGATTGTGACTGTTATAGACCTAGGACAGAGCTCTTCACTAATTGCAGTTAAAAAATCCACTTAATTTTCAAAAAATTGTATTATTATTATAGTTTTATTTATTTGTGATGTTTCGTTGTTGTTTTATAAATGCTC
Organism: Cyprinella venusta; assembly: GCA_038021265.1. Classification (NCBI taxonomy): domain Eukaryota; kingdom Metazoa; phylum Chordata; class Actinopteri; order Cypriniformes; family Leuciscidae; genus Cyprinella; species Cyprinella venusta. Next base: position 25,497,796 of record CM075880.1, read on the forward strand.
AAAGACAATTGTTCAAAAAATGTTTAATCAAAACATCACTTTTTTTTTTCCGACTAATCGTTGTGCAGGACAAGACTTTGGTCGACTAAGGATTTCTTTGGTTGACTACAGCCCTAATTTTTAATCACCACAATATATTTTTATATGTTTTGTGTTGGTATATTATGTTTTGTATAATTTTGTCAACAACATTTAACAAGAAATTAAGTTAAGTGCTCTTAGAAGATGCTCTTGCCAGCATCAGAGCTTCAATAACCGAGAGTCTCAGTTGAGTGGCTGCTTTTGAAACCAGATTGGTTGTTGTCCAAGAGGTTGTTCTGTACAAGAAACATAGAGAGTTGGTTAAACACAACTCACTCAAGTGTCTTTGCAATGAATGGAAGAAAGGATATCGGTCTAGTTTTCTAAAAGTGCTGGATTTAGAGTGGGTTTATGCATTGGGGTTACCCGAGCTTGATTAAATGCTGTGGGAAGAGAAGTGGCAATAATGTGAGTAAGTGCAGGTATAACTGAAGAAGAAATGGCCTGAAGGGGGTGTGTGGGTATAGGATCAAGCAGACAGTGGGATGATTGGAAAGGATAAGTTTGGAAATAAGTAGGGAGGAGAGGCTTTGTATTTGTTATGATGTGTTTGTCAGTTCGTGGTGTGGAGAATTGGCCGCTGATGGTTGTCGTTGCTTATGAAGATTGTTGCAAAGTCGTCAGCTGTTGATGGAGGACCAAGAAGATAAGACTTTGAAGGGTGCGAGAGTCAGAACAATTGCTAATTTTGTTGTGGTAGGATATTGTTTTAGCACCGGAGAAATGTGCAGAGAATGAAGAAAGACTGATACAAACTAATGACAGCAGAGTTTTTGATTCGCTCCACTTCCTCTCTACAGCCCTGAGTTTAAAGCGATGTTCACAGAGAACATCAGAAAGTCAGAGTGTGTGGCGTGGGCTTGCTTGGATGAAAGGGGGCAAAAGTTGTCTAAAGTTGTCTAAACAATATGTTGCGAGAAGTGGAGCAAGAATGTAGGTAGTACTGTTACACCGCCTTCACACTGGCAGTTGAAATCAGCTCCGATGCAGCTGCGAAACGACCGGAAGTCATTCATTTCCAATGGAGATTCGCAGACCGCATGCGAATGGGTCCGAAACGGGTCCGACCGTGTGCGGTGCGAAGAAAATCGTGTCCGTTGGTCATCCGGATGCGTTCAAAAATTGGAACTCGTGCGAAAAGCTACGGACGGTTCCTATCCGACAATTCCAGCGGAAGTTGAGCGTTGCTATGGTACTGATAAACAAACCCGAATTATTAACTTTTAATAAAATAAATAATGATTTTATAACGATAAGTTGTCATATCATTTTTTTTATTTTCATGACTTTCTAACGTTTGTAAGGGCAGTTAATACAATTAAATTGAAGGTAGACATTGAACTATTGACCACTATATCACATTTTTTAGCCGACCTGACATGTCAACGTCCTCAGCAACTTTCCTCACGCAGCATAACCCTCATCAGAGAGATCATACAGGACTGACAGAATAAAACTTTAATCTCTCCGCCATTTTTGTTCTACCCGCGTCCGACGCTTTTCACTGTGTAGTACGAACGTCCGTTGGGAACGTATTGCGTATTACGGAGCTGATTTCAACTGCCAGTGTGAAGGCGGCGTTAGTGTCCAGTGCTGAAAACTGAGGGAGTGTAGAAGGTGAGGATGAAGCCATCGAGGATAGGTGAGAGGGAGAGTGTGTTAAATGGAAAGTAACCCAGAACACCCTAGCAACACCCTAGCAACCACCCAGAACACCTTAGCAACTGCCTAGCAACACCCTAGCAACTGCCTAGCAACACCCTAGTAACCACCTTGATTAGAATACCTTAGCAACCCCCTAAAACTGTTTTAGTTTCTTTTAGTGTTTTATAGCTAGGAATAGTAGCCTCCATATTAAATCCTTCTAACATTAAGCCGTTAGACAGAGATCCTGCACCGATACAGAATTGACCTCAAGAATGAGTCGTCGACAGCTGTCATGTAGAGTGAGTTCAGCGCCGTCCCAGACCTCCCCTGACAGAAGAGTAATGCATTATCCCTCGCTTTTACCATGGGACGGTTTCCCTACAGTCTGTTTCTACCTATGCCGGTCCTTACGTAAGCGTTATGAGTCAAGGCTCTCAGGAAAGAGGCTTTTCTCAGTCCTGTTGTTGAGATCATGTGGTAATGGATGTCGCTTTGGATAAGGAGTTGTTGTGCTGATGTTTTATAGACTATGTGAAGGAAACTAGACAGTGAGATGTAATGGGGGGAAAAAATACTCCCCTAGATTTACTCCATTCCAGTCAATATTCTTTATGTTTCGGGTCACACTTTAGATTAGATTATTTTAGATCCAGTTCTCACTTGACTGAATATTATTTATGACTTTTGCCTTCATAAACTCATATATACTGCTTATTAATAGTTAGTAAGGTTAATATGTGCTTTATGCAGTAAGTACTAATAAACAGCCAATATCCTAGTAATATGCAAGCTAATAAGCAACTAGTTAAAAGTGAGAATTGGGGTAACGCTTCCTTTTACAGTCCAGTTACCCATGTAAATACAATGTACTTATTTTAGTATTTACAATTACTTGGTAATAAATAGTACTAACCCTGAACCTACCCCAAAACCTAACCCTGTTCCATGTACTTACCTTATATTAGCCAGTACTTTCTAGGTAAGTACACTCTAAGTACATTGTAAGTACTGTACTGTAAAAGGAAGCGTTACCAGAATTGGTACCTAAACTAAAATGTTAGCATATGTTGTTATTAATATATCACAAGGTTTGTAGAACATTTTTAGTGTTCCGAATACTTAATCTTAATGTACTTCTTGTGTAATGGGCTTAAGTTTGCATGTCTTGGTCAACAGAAGGTGGACAGCAAACCACCAGCGAAGCCCACGCACTGCAACATCTATGTGGCGAAGACCTACCCACCCTGGCAACACAGCGCCCTCTCTCTGCTGGGCAAACATTACAAGGTACAAACACCCAATCACAGCTCAGTATATATCAGTATATCACTGATATATCACAGTGTGCAATAGAGACAATCTTCACATATTTAAAGGTACAATAATATTATGCAAGATTGTTTTGCCACCAGGGGTCGCTAACCTCTAACAATAACAAAGGTGTATATTAATGATGTATATTCCGCATTAAAGGAGTAGTTCACTTTTGAAAAAACTTTTGCTGATAATTTACTCAGCCTCATGTCATGTCGCCCTCAGTCGAAAAGAAATTAAGGTTTTTGATGAAAACATTCCAGGATTTTTTCTCCATATAATGGACTTCCATGGGACCCAGACGGCCCAAGGTCCAAAAGACAGTTTCAGATGCAGCTTCAAATGTCTTTAAACGACACCAGACGATGAATTAGGGTCTTATCATGCGAAACGATCGGTTATTTCAGAACTTATTCCAAAAATGTAACTTTTCTAAGGACAAATGCTAGCCTTGCTCTATTATGTGAGGCGCGTTTGTAACGTCACGCAATACGTAATTACGTTCAAAAGGTCACGGGCGACGTAGCCGGAAGTACGGAATCAAAATCGTCCGACATCGTTGTTTTACCTTTAATTCCTTTTTTTTTTTTTTTTGTAAACGGCGTTTGAGTTAGTTTGCACGTTCAACCTATGCGTTCAACTTACTGACTCTGTACTTCCAGCTACGTCGCCCGTGACCTTTTGAACGTAATTACGTATTACGTGACGTTACAAACGCGCCTCACAGAATAGAGGAATTATTAGATTATTAGAGGAATTAAACTTGAGGTAACTCAGCGCTGCTTCACTCGCTCTAAATAAATTAACCAAGCACAAAGTGTATTGGGATAATTGTATGGAAGGCGCTACAAATGTTTTATAACAGCATAAACTAAAAGATCGATTCTTGGGATTTAATAGTCGATGAATAAGTTCATCAATTTGATATTGTCAACCGCTCGAATATTTAAAATGGTTAAACACTCAATTTAAAAAATTTTTGAACTAATGTTTTCAAGAGTTGAAAAAATATTGATCAATCTGTTTGTTTTTGTTAGTTTTTTTTTACAAAAGGACACAATGGTGTATTAGGTGTTGCAAATGCAATTATTATACTGTATTGGGAAATGCAACAATCTGATCATTTCTCCAGCTCTATTTTAATGCCAGTGTTGAATTTAGAGGGTTAAATCTTGACCTGAGCTGTGAATCTAATGGCTATTGTTTCCCATTGTCATTTCCAGAGCAACAGTGGAGCTTTACCTGACAATAAGGTCATCGCCACGGAGCTGGGTGCCATGCCGGAGCTCAAGAAGTACATGAAGAGAGTGATGCCCTTTGTAGCCATGATAAAGGTAGAAGAGAAGTCTGGTACTTGAATACGGTCTTGAAAAAAAAACAAAAAAACAGGGTTTTAGATTATTATTGGAATACTGTAATCCCACAATATTGTTTTCAATTCAGCCAAAAACTTCACACACTTAATAATATTAAGCAGTATAGTATCTTGTCTCACACACAAACAAAGGAAGGTTGAAACAAGTGAAATAAGCAATAAATGAATACATCAATTTTATTGTTTAATTTTCTTAATGTTAACAAACCCAATAATTTTTTATATATATATATATATATATATATATATATATTGTATATGTATATATATATTGTATATGTGAATATATACATATATATATATATATATATATATATATATACTGTATATATATATAAATATATATATACTGTATGTATATATAGATACTGTATACTCAACAGTATAATATTCTGTGGGTATTTGATAAATACTGTATATGTGTATATATAATGAGTCTTAATTATGCAAACTGTTAAACCTTTTTTTTTTGTTGCTGAACATAGTCGAATAACTTCCAGAATATTATAGAACCAAATGTGTCATAAAATGCATTAAAATGTGTCCTGTTTCTGTGTATTTCCAGGACAACCTAGAGAAAATGGGGCCCAGGGTTCTTGATCTAGAGCTGGAGTTTGACGAGCGCACCGTCCTACTGGAGAACATTGTTTATTTGACTAATTCTCTCGAGGTAATAGCGCACAACTACTTAAAAAGCCAACTAAATGTACAGTTTCTACAAAACCAAAGAATTGAAATCAAGAAAGACCCTCACTCTCGAACACTTAAAGACGAAATCGATATTAACTTAATGTATGGCTTAATGAATCTCCCTGGACTTGTCTCATCAGCACACAATACTTGAAACAAAAATAATAATTCAAAATGTTTTCTGCCTCTCAAAGAACTTTTCATGTCTGTTGATGTAATCAAGGCCGTGGGGGCGGGGCAAATTATATTATCCAATCATCACAGTCCAGAGTGTTCCCAGCTAACAATTTTAGGTTCTAAGAACGTTTTTATAACATTCCCATTAAGTTATAAAAACGTTATTTCTGAATGTTCTAGGAACGTTCAAAACGTCCAGTTTTTTAGATGTTGTATTAACGTCATTTCTTGGTTAAAACGTTTTTGATAACTTTCAGAGAACGTTATGCAGGAAGTTGCTTTGCAGAATAAAAAAAGCTGTATAACTAATTTGTAATGACTAATCTATGTTTAAAGGGGGGGTTGACTGCTTTTTTTCATTGCATGATCATATTTATGGGGTGGAATATAACATGTATTCGTGGTTTTTCTTTTTTTAAACGTCTTATTTTTCATAAATTTCACCTTTATTGTCAGTCGCGCTCTCCTCTGTCCCCTGAACGAGCGGTTCACTTCCTGAGTCTATGAAAAAACTCCCTCAGAAACACGTAGTGGGCTCAGATTGGTTCGTTTGGGCCGGTGTGTTGTGATTGGCTAAACTGTTATCAGACAGAGAAAGCCGTGATGAAGTCAAGCAGAACCTCACCACATACTACAGCTCTTACTAAAGGTTTCTGAATGATAATTTGCTACATTTTTTTAACTTTATGCACGCTTGTTTTACACAATAGCATCTGACTGGCAACAATAGCAACTGACTGGCTACTAATGTCATACTCAAACAGCGTTGGCATGTTTACATTCTTGATAAAATCGAAAATAACAAAGCTTATATACATGAAAAATACGTTTAAAACATTATTACTTATAGAGAATTCAGGTCCATAATGTCTGTACGCGTTTGTCGTAGACACAAAATAGCATAGGCTAACTAGTAGTGGCTATAAAGCCAGCGCTGGCATTTGAAAATAAATAAAACACAAGGCTACGTCTGGAATTATACATGCAAATACATTTAAAATGATGAAGTCTTAGCCTACTTACAGGTTGTGGGCCAACAACTGCTGCCTCTTGTTTTAAAGTCGGAACTGCTTCATGTTTTAGTAGCTAACAGTTTCTTGTTGAATCCGGTGTTGAACTCGTGAAGATTCTGGAAGCTGCCTTCCGTAAAATTAGCCAATGTTCTGAGAACGTTCCCTGTTAGCTGGGTTCCTGCTGAATAAAAACAAGCCAAACATTACACAATTTCCTTTTGAATATTGTATTTTACTCTACTAAATAACAACACCTTTGCTATGTATTTTTAGTTTTTTCAACACCCAACCGAACCGCAGTGAGCACTATTATTAGTTGACTTTAGGCCTGATCTCATTGTTAGTTGTTTCTCTCTAACCCCTCTCTCCCTCTCCGTCTCCTCCATCAGTTGGATCAGATAGACGTTGTATTCGCCTCTGAAGCGGATGACAAAGTAAAGGAGGACTGTTGCCCTGGGAAACCGTTCTGTGTCTTCAGATCTGAGGTGATGATGAGAGCCACTGAGGCCCTGTCAAAGCTATTCTCTCTCTCTCTCTTTCTCTCTCTCTTTCTCTCTCTTTTAATGGTTGATCTGGCCTGTGCTTCATGCAGCTAGAGACAGGCTAATTTTAGAAGTATGCTGTGCATGGGTAATGCTTCTTACATTCAGCTCACTGTGGTGTGGTGTAGTGTACATCGTGTTGGTTCGTCTGTGTATGAATGGGTGAATGTGAGGCAAAATGTAAAGCGCTTTGGTGGCCATTGGATCTGTGAACACGCTATATACTGTATAATGTATTCATAAATTATGGAAGCTTGTTTCCGCCACTGATTAAAAAAATAAAATAAATAATTGTGACTTTTTATCTCACAATTCTGACTTTTTTTCTCAGAATTGCGAGTTATAAAGTCAGGATTGTGTGTTATAAAGTCAGAATTGCAAGATATAAAGTCAGAATTGCGAGATATAAAGTCAGAATTGCGTGATATATAGTCGCAATTCTGAGAAAAAAAGACAGAAGTGCGACTTTTTATCTCGCAATTCTGACTTTCTAACACATAATTGCGAGTTTATATGTCGAAATTCTGACATCTTTTCTCAGAATTGTGAGATATAAACTCGCAATTGCGACTTATCAGGCCAATTCTAAGGGGAAAAAAATACTAGTTTAAATCTCACAATTCTGACTTTATATCACGCAATTGCGACTTTATATCAAGCAATTCTGACTTTATATCTCACAATTCTGACTTTATAACTCGCAATTCTGACATTATAACTCACAATTCTGACTTAACACGCAATTGCGACTTTATATCTCGCAATTCTGACTTTTTTTCTCGCAATTGCGACTTTATATCTTGCAATTCTGACTTTCTCGCAATTGCGACTTTATATCTCGCAATTCTGACTTTTTATCTCGCAATTGCGACTTAATAACTCACAATTGTGAGAAAAAAAGTCAGAATTGTGAGATAAAAAGTCGCAATTATTTATTTTATTTTTTTATCCAGTGGCGGAAACAAGCTTCCATAATAAATGGATCATCTTCAGCTGTGACTTCTGTTTCTCCTGTAGCCTGGAGTGTCAGTCTCACTGCTGAACCCTCAGCCAGCCAACGGCCTGTTCTCCACTAAGATCGACATCCGACAGGGAGACAGCAAAGACAGCATCATCCGCAGACTGTCCCGAGTCAACAGAGCCATCAAGGGTAATGCTTACTTAGCAAAGGTTTCATGAAACTATTGAGATGTTCAAGGCAACAAGCGACATTTTAAAATATCCAAACACTGAACCTGATTTGCCCATTTACAAATGTTCCTGGATTGACATCTCTGTTGATCCTGGAACAACATTACAATCAACCAGATCAGATTTGAGGGAAGCCTATATGGCAAGTCGTTTTAGCTTTTATTCATTTCCAGGATATGAATTCTTGAGATCAACAGTTGTATTTTCATTAGTGAAATGTCACCATAGGCTGCCATTCAAAACCAATTGTTGATATCAAGAATTGATTTCTTACTAGTTGAAATTCCATTTCACATATCAGAAATACAATTATTACTAGTAAAAACCTTTATTTTTGATATCAAGAATTCAATTGTTACTAGTTGAAATGTCTATTCTTGATATCCACAATTGAAATGCCACTAGTAACAATGTTCATTTTTGATATCAATAATTAAATTTTTACTAGCCTGGATGCCAGCCCGAACTCCGCCCACAACATTTTTCGGTCTGGACTCGATCTATTGAGGAGTAATTATGATCGCTTCAGAAATCATCGGGCCAATCAAATTGCCAGGGCGGGCTTTATACAATGATGGACAGGTGATCTGAAGGGACGTAATCGTCACGTTATCAAAGAGCGCTTACTGTCTTCCCTCAGAGATGACTGCAGCTGGAGAATTGAGATGTACAGATTCCGCTGTCGCGTCTGTTGTGAAATAACAGGGTCCCCGCGGGTCCTTAGAAATGTCTTAAATAAAATTTTCACTTTTTAAGGTCTTAAAATGTCTTAAAATCTGAAAATTTACGATAAGGAGGTCTTAAATTTCACGTACGGACCTTAAATTTTAAAGTAATGACTAAAAGTTGACAAAATATCCAATGACTGTCAACTAAAACTAGACTAAAATTATGAAAGACAAAATTACTAAAATGTGACTAAGACCAATAAGCATTTTCATCTGAAGACTAAAACAAAAATGGCTGCCAAAATTAACACTGTCGTGTCGTGCTAAATATTTTCCTTTTTTTTTCGTGGTAACGTCTTAAATTTGCCTTTTAGAGGACTTAAAAAGGTCTCAAAAGTCATTCAATTTGCCGTTAAAAAATGTGCAGATACCCTGAATAAATCGACATCGCATTAATTTTAATAAACAGAAAACTGCAATCAAGGCATTTGTCGATCAGAAAGATATTTTTGCCGTCCCACATGATTCGGTAATAGTGTAACTTATCAGCTGGCTCTGACGGTCGCTAAGAAGACGGGATGTAATGAAAAGCCCGTGGTCGTCGTGGTTTCTCCTTTGGTCGCATTCATGAAGAAGTAAGTAACAGAAGTAACACTCGTTATTTAACTTCTAAAATAAGTAAAGCTAGGCTACGTTCTGTATTTGACAACTGTATGCAAATTAGCTGACTTACTGCGTTGCTCTGATTGGTTGTAGGTTTACCGACTATCCAATTGAGTGCAGAGTTGTTGTTTTTTCCTGGTTCGGTTACGACACGCCTCAATCAAAGCCAGACGTAGGGGTTTCAGACTTATCTTCCGATAGGAAAATGAGTATGACGAAGTCAGGCTAAATTTTTACTAGTGACAATTTGAATTTCTGATATCATGAATGTGATTGTTACTATTAAGAAATCCACTTTAAATATCTGAAATAATATTGATGACAGAAATACATTTTCAGATATCAAAAATTATAATTTACTAGTAACAATTGATTGTTGATATCAAGAATAGACATTTCAACTAGTGACAATTTAATTATTGATATCAGGAATTCACATTTTTAGTTTTTACTAGTAACAATGCAATCATTGATATCAAAAATTAGTAAAAAATCAATTCTCGATATTAACAATTCATTTTGAATGGAAGCCTATGGTGAAATTTCACTAGTGAAAATACAATTACAGATATCAGCAATTAAACTGTATACATCAATAATTCAATTGTTGATATCACGAATTCCATTTTTGATATCAAGAATTCAATTGTTGATATCAATAATTCAATTGTTATCAAAAAAATGTAATTGTTGATATCAAGAATTCATATCCTGGAAATGAATAAAAGCTAAGACGGCTTGCCATAAGCCTACGTTTAAATCAATTTAGGCTTCTAAGTCGGTTTTATTCACCTCTCTGATTAATGGGGGAAGTTATGGGTAGGGATATGGTTGGGACTAAATCTTTGAACAGGAATGTTGTGATATGTTGATCGAGGAACAATACTTACTTGGCAAAGTCTTGCTACATTGTTGATCATGTCGCCGTTTATTGTTGTAATAACGCTGTTGTTAAAAATTGCAGATTTATCCAAAGTGAAGCTGATGCGTTTTGAGGACCCTCAGCTCGGACCACGGAGAATCCCAGTTTTGGGGAAGGAAGAGGAGGGGAAATTGCCCATCTCAAACAGTTCAGTCTTCCACATCAACCTACAAGAAAACAAAGTTCATTTGAGCGATAACGGCCTGAAAATGGACATCGGGGACACTTTAATCTACCTGGTCTAGCGACATCTGAAACCGTTATATTTGTTTCTCTTGTTTGAGTATCAGATATGCATCTATAAACAGTGTTGTCCACATTCACAATGAATCCTGAGGCGCTAGATGATTTGAATAACATACATTATTGATTCATATTTGTTATCTAACCTTTTTTTCAGTAAGACCAAGAGGATCTGAACAATCGATTCACTTATTCTGATAAGTCATATTTTGAGGTCCCTGCAAATGACATTTGAAGGTATTATTGTACTTTTATAATGTCTCTTTTCACTTCCGTCCTGGATTTTAAATATGTCAGTGGCTGAAGCCTAGTATAGGGTGTTTGAAAAGACACACTCAGGCCAATAAGTTGTGAACGAACTATCTTTTCACTATAAAACATTAAGAAAGCACAGTTTTCTCCCCGTGAAGTGATATGTATTCAATGAAAAATTAATAAAATATTGATGTGAATGAAATTTACATTTGTTTCCTTGAACGTCTCTGAATACAGATGCCACCTCAAGCATGTCTTCAAGTGGAGTGTCTATTATTCATTACATTTTAATGGTTTATATAGGGAGAAAAAAGTACTATTTGGTTTGTCATTGAGTTTAGAATAAGCTCTTTGTTTTTCTAAAATCTTTTATGCACTTTTTTTTGCTCCACCCTTTTTATGTTGTTCTTCATTTACAAATAATGGTTTGGTCTTTCTGCCACAGTGGCAGTGACAGCATTGTTTTTAATTGCATTTACATTTCTAGCCCAATCAAGCTCAATACCATGTAAACTCAATACACATGAACTATTACTCTGTGTGTATCATTACAACCTTGATATGGAACTTGCTGCTTGAGTGGAGCAAGAGTGGAAAACACTGGGGTCAGAAAGTTGCACACGTGTACACAAAAACATCTGCATTATTTACGCTTCCTTTCTGAGCCTCTTCCAAGTGTGGTTTTCAATCGTTTGCTAATATTAACCAACTAAACCTATTAAAAAGAGCTTGTGACTAACGTTACTCTGAATGGCAAAACTTTAACCATCAGCTGGACACCTATATCAAACAATGAGCTTGAACAGTAAAGTTAATCACAATTAGTCAATTATCTACTTATTAGTCAAAATAAATATATCTAAATATTTCTAACAATATATGTTTTTTTGGCATTTCACTGAATGGCATGCGTTTTGGCTAACTCAGGCTATCACACCCTGCAAAGGTGGAATTATCAAATAGTTAGTAGCTATAACTCAATTTTTTCATATAAATTTGTTTGTATGATTTCAGAATGGCTTCTACTTAATTACTTAATAATAATAATAAGACATGGTCCTTTTAATATAACAGCCGACACTTATGTGAACATGACAATACAACAAATATATTTAACTTGGTATTTTATGTTTATTTTAAGATGTAATGGCAAAATATTTGCCATGTCACAATTATTAATTACAATTATTAATATGTCACAAAGTTATTTTTAACTTAAACCTTAGCTTAGTTGTGTTGCCAAGATGAAACTTTGGTCTGATATACTGTTTATGCTATATTTTACTGTTTTTTTTTTTTGTTGTTGTTGTTTTGTTTTTCCTAATTAACTGAATTAATTTTGAGTCTGCATTCTTCATTCACTTCTCTTGAAATAGCCTCTAAATTAGCTTGGGCAAAAGAGGAAATAGACTGCTGAATATTCACACATAAAAAAACACATTAAAAAAACCCAAATTAAATTACTATACAGATCCACGTTGAATTACTTCATTGTTTGTTCACACAACTCTTACTAGCTTGTCAAACCTCCTAAACCTCACTCCGGTTCACCAAATGTAACCGGTTCTACTCCACCTGTTCAGAGAGGATTTGAACCGATGTCTCTGGCATGTGAGGTGGGTGTGCTAACAAGAATCAGAGTCAGAGTGGTGGTCTGATCTCTTCCTTTTCCGTTCTCTACTCTTTGACCTGCCAGACGTCTTTCTTTTTCTTTTAACACCCATTGTTAAAAATAAACAAAATACTTTTGATGATATCTGGAGACCTTTTACTAATTTCTTAAGGTATAATGTCAATGTTGGTAACTTGTTACATCAAGAACAAGCTCTGAGGAAGTAGAGTAGCATGACAATATCCTAAATAGATATAAGAAACACTCCCTACCTGATTTAGGTGTCTTAATTTTTTTTAATGTTATCATTATTTTATTTATTTATTTTATTATTTTTTTTTTTTATTTACTATAATTTTTTTTCCCTTCTTTTGGGGAGGGGTGATGGGAGGGAGAACAGGGTGAAAAAGGTTTACTGTTTTACATGATTGTTATTCAGTATGTAATTCTATGTGATTTGTAAACTGGAAAATTAATAAATATATTGTTAAAAAAAACATGCACAGTTGCACACGCACACACATATGTGACTGTCATTGTACTGTAGCTTACGTCAGCGTTACATTATCTCATCCCATCTCACCAACAGTTTAATACTCGCACTTCCAAATGTAGTCAGAAAAAGGCCTCATCTTCTTTCTGATCGCATGAACTTTACGAAACAACAGTCGCTGTCATAAATCAGCCGCTCACGAACTTTGCCATTGCCGCCAATTGTCCACTTTGTATTAAAATGTCTTTTACGTTTATTTTTCTCATCCTCATCTATTTGTTTCAGATGGCCTCTTTACCCCAGTAATGTGCCCCCACATATTAGCTAAAGTCCAATGCAATATGGCGGATTTCGTTGAAATTTAAAAATCCTAATGAATCACTCAATAGGCTCTATGCACAGCTCCACTACTTCCTGAACTTCAGCCAGCTTCTTATTTCCTGTCTGGCATTATTGGACACATTGATTAATTCAGGTGTGTTTGATTATTGTTGCTGTGACTACTGAGGTCAAGCACACCTGAATTAATCAAATTGTCCAATAATGGTATACAGGAAACAAGGAGCTGGCTGAAGTTCAGGAAGTAGTGCAGTTGTGCATAGAGCCTATTCTCATTGGCTACCTGCAAACCTGCCAATAGCAAAATTCACCCGCATTTGGCAGGTGGTCGGGTGTTAATTTTCAGGTCGGGTGTGACTCGTGTCGTCGGCTGCAGTGCCGTCGCATAGACTGTAAAAAGGAGAAAGGCTCGGGAGCGCGCATGCACGTCACAGCCGATGGCTTTCGCAAAAAATTCGACCCAGAGACTTCACATAGAAATAGGAATACTGGCCTTCAGAGATAATAGCAAAACCTGACAAGTGCATCATTGTAATGTGTGATTACAACCCCTTCACACACAGGCAATAAACAAAGGATTTGTTTTTTTAGAAGCGTTACATATAGCACCTTTAAGCTACATTTAGCTATTTGTTGCTAGTAAGTTGTGATGTACTACTTTTCCAAAATACTCTGTCGTTTTAAAAATAAGAAGTCTGTAGCTTGGCAGCTACATTGGAACTTTGATCCATTAATTGATACATGTTTATACAAGGCCTTTTTATGCAGTGTTTGGTTGCATACCTTGACGCTAGGGGTCTAACAACTAAAAATCAAGTCAGGAATCTTGGTGTGTCTCTAGAGTCAGACCTTAGTTTCAATAATCATGTCAAAGCAAGAACTAAATCAGCATACTATCACCTGAAAAATATTGCAAGAATTCGATGCTTTGAGAAACTTGTGCATGCTTTCATCACCAACTGTAATGGCCTCCTCACCTGCCTTCCCAAAAAGACCATAAGACAGTTACAGCTCATTCAGAACACTGCTGCCAGGATTCTGAGCAGGACCGGAAAAAATGTACATATCACACCAGTCCTCAGGTCTTTACACTGGCTCCCAGTTACATTTAGGATTGAGTGACACCCACTGTACAAACAGAATAGAGTGACACCCACTGTACAAAAAAGGAATAGCACCCAATATCAAAATGCACATACACAAATTTTGGCTCCTACAACCAATAAAGCCCATGATCAAACAAACAAAACTAGAAACAAAGACAAATATTCCGAAGATATTCCACGAGAGCCCTTCGAAACGCTGTGAGTGAAGTTAGAGAACGAATAGAAAGAGGAAGATTATTCCAATCGTATGGAGCCTTAAAACAGAATGCATATTTCCCTACTTGTCCTTTGACTCTAGGAACAACAAAATGTGATCTGATCTCCTGGTGAGATGGTCCAGGCTGTTCATCATCTGTGCTGTACCCATCCATATGTGATCATCCAGATCGAATCTCAGAGCTGTTGTTGACCCGGTCACCTGGTTGAAATGGTCCAGGCTGCTCATCATCGGTGCTGGACTCAATTATTGATGTCTCCACACGTTCTGCCTGTTAGGTATTAATATACACTGGATGGGTCACCTTGAGCCATCTGAACTGTAAAATTATCCCTAAAAAACTGGTTATTGTTCGCTAGTACCCAGGCAACACTGATAATCCTTCCTCACTGCTGTTATGAGACTCTGAGGTGCAGCAGTTATATATACAGTACAGCTTTTGCTTAGAATGCTTCTGTGATGTCATCAGTGATGTCATCAGTGGAACAAGCCAGGGCAAGGGATCCGTTTAAATAACAACAAATTCCATCTGTAATGTCATCAGTGATGTCATCAGTGGTACAAGAGAGCAAGGGATCCGTTTAAAAAACAACAAATTCCATCTGTAATGTCATCAGTGATGTCATCAGTGGTACAAGAGAGCAAGGGATCCGTTTAAAAAACAACAAATTCCATCTGTAGTGTCATCAGTGATGTCATCAGTGGTACAAGAGAGCAAGGGATCCGTTTAAAAAACAACAAAATCCATCTTTAATGTCATCAGTGATGTCATCAGTGGAACAAGAGAGCAAGTGATCCGTTTAAAAAAACAACAAATTCCATCTGTAATGTCATTAGGGCTGTCAACTTTAGTCGTTTAGTCGACTAATCGGTCGATGACGTCTTGGTCGACTGACATTCTTATTGGTCGACCAGGTGCATTTTTTTTATTTTATTTTATTTTTTACCAATAGAAAGAATTTTTCAATGATTTACTCCTTGATATTTATTCCTTTATAAGCAGTTATTTATTGCTGTATTCTAAATCTAATTAGCCTATGTTTTGTCCACAACTTTAAAATGCTTTAATTTAGGCTATTTTTGTAACTGCGCCACAGTTTAGACCACACACTACACTCGAAAAACAGGTGTTTTTCGTTGCACCTGTGGCCGGCTGCTGCTGCTTCGCGCTCGGTAAGGGATGCTATATTCATTCAGTTAGAACGCTGCTTGTTTTGGCTTTAGTCGACAAAATGTCCAGGAGATATAAATCTTTAGTATGGCTGCACTTTAAAACAAATTTAAGACGACAAGACTGTGGAGGGAGGCGACCGCTTTGCTCCATTATGAGCGCGCAAGTCGCGCGCCTATTTTGAAACCGAACTTGAGCGCGCAAAAGACGTGAACAGCCTTTTAACGGCTATATCATGCTGATTCAATAGATTGTTTTCTTATGTTTTCGTTTTTATTTGTACACTTGACGCATTTGAAAATAGCCTAAATAATGCAACAAAACAAAAATAAACCTATACGCGGTCCTACAGCCTATTATTAGGATTGTTTTTTAGGCTATTTGTTTCTTTGTGTGTTGTTTTAAAACGCCTTGATCGTCAGGACGAAAGTTAACCCATAGCTTTGATAGTAAAGAAGAATATAAAGCCTGTAGAAACGAGAGCTTTTGTTAGGATTTTTCATTATGTGGCAGATAGAAGTTATAATTTTTGCAGCGTGTGGTGTGGGGTGGTGAGGTGTGCGATTGTGACTGTACTATAGACCTAGGACAGAGCTCTTCACTTTTTGCAGTTAAAAAATCACTTAATTTTCAAATAATTGTATTATTATTATAGTTTTATTTATTTGTGATGTTTTTCGTTGTTGTTCTATAAATGCTCAATGACAATTGTTCAAAAAATGTTTACTCAAAACATCACGGTTTTTTTTTTTTTTTTTTTAGTCGACTAATCGTTGCACAGGACAAGACTTTGGTCGACTAAGGATTTCTTTGGTTGACTACAGCCCTAAATGTCATCAGTGATGTCATCAGTGGTACAAGAGAGCAAGGGATCCGTTTAAAAAACAACAAATTCTGTACAGCTGCGAATGATCCAACAAACTGAATATATCCAGTAAGTTGCTGTTGTTGATTTTGTGTGTCTGTCTGTGTATACAAACAACAACAACATATACAGTCTTAAGGCATATTTTACTTACGTAATTTCACGTAACATTCATGAGTATGGTGTCACTGGATCCATCAGTCCGTCAGAACCATCTGCATAAAACAAGATTTACAGTCCAGCTTTAACATCCAGACCACTCATTGCATTACTTATCATCAGGTTAACTTGTAACATCCTTAAGACAATAAGAACAGGAAAGTAAATAGACAGCTTTTTACAATGTTCTTTAATGAAACTCCTTAGTAAAATACTGTAAATTGCTCTAAATAAAATACACTGCCTGATATTTCATAGAAAAGCGTATGAAATTGCATGTAACATTCAAACTATGCTTTGTTTTCACACAATCTCAGCACTTTGCTTGTTTAATTCTGTCCAATTGTCATCTAAGGAATAATTATAGGCCGAGCACTGAGGTGTGGCGGCCATGTTGGCAGCTAGCGAATGTAAACAAACAGCAAGTCGAACGGGGAGAAGCAGAGTTGAGAGAAAGAAAATATTTGATTTGAAAGATTTGATTCACGTGGCATTACAATTTCAACCATGGTAAACCGTTGCTGTATTGTGTGGTGTAACAGTGCAACACAATCACCATGGGGAAAAAATCGACAATGGATTCATTCTATGCAGGAAACCAAACATTTACCTCAACCCTCAGTAATGTGTATACATGACATATAAAATGTCATTTATATTTACAACAGTAAAGTATAACATAACATCTAAATATTAATTAGTATAAGTCGAATTCATGACGAAGACAGCGGGAAAAGAGCTCAAAATACGCGAGACACACAGAAAACTACACTTTTGAAACACATAGTTAAAAGTACATGTGTAAATGGTTGTTAGCACTAACAGTTAACTAGCAGCAAGGTCGAGCACAGCTTACCTCTGTTCGGTTTACTGTGTTCCCACTGTTTGCCGGTGTTACGGATCAACTGGGGATCATGTTAACTGGGGACGCGCGCGTGCACGCAGACAGATTTACCTGGATTTCCAGCAGATGTCAAACGGTGACAGATTCGTCACAGCTATTTTTTTCACTGAGCAGATTTTCAAAGCTTTCCATTTTATTGTTAAATGTTTGCATCATATTTTGGCTCTGTTGTTTACCCTGCGCTGCTCCGCTATATGTTTCAGACGCCTTTAAGGGAAGTTTTAATGTGCTTTAATTTCGCGACACACCGACCACGCCCACATTATTTTTTTTACATTCGTTTCAATAAAATTTTTATCTCATGACAACCGTAAATATATTAAATAAATTATACTATTGAAATTGTGTATTTGCAGTGCGTGTGTATTCACAGATTATTGTTATGATGTCAATTATGACTTAATTTAAATTGAGCAGCAATACTGCTGTGGTTAAAGGGACATGTCAAGCATGTATTTATTTATTATTTATGAATTTTAGTGTTGCTGAGGAATGAGTTAAAACATAAAGCATACAGTAGCCTACACTCCATAAATGTTCATAAAGAGTGGTGAAAATTGAAGCCATGGCTTATGGATCCAGTGATTTACCCACAGCATTATAGGGGAATGTTCAACAAACATATTCATTAGCTAGCAGACCTATGAAAGCAACAAAAGAAAGAAAAAAATAGGCACTTGTGCATGCATGCAGGACAGTTGTTTTTGCCATCTGTGAAGGTCTGACCACACAGTCTCACCTTCTGAACATTCAATCTAAGGAAGGATGAACAAACTATAGAATAAGTTAGAATATAGTTACATGCTAATGAAAAACAGTTACTTATTTTGCAATGTGTATACAGTTTTCTTACCCATTGGTCAGTTTGGCCTTAACACCTACTGCTCTCCATCTAATGTAATCATGTTATATTAGAAAATAAATGTCACAGTTGTATTACCTTTCTAAGAGCAATTTAACACACAATCACCCTTCATTGAGAAATTTTCACATCTCCTCTTAGTGTTCCTTTATTGAGCAGCTGCCAAATAATGGTTATCCTACTAAGTTTTTGATTTGTGTAGGCCTAACTTTAATTGCATCAATTTGATGTGGTAGTCTATGGCCTAACAACAATGACACCAATAACAATAATGACACTTAATTTATAGACCTTTTTTTAATCTGTTCCTAAAAATAGCAGATGACAACAATGAATGCACATGATGTGATGAATAACCAGTAAAAAGAATATGTTCAAGGATTACTTCACTTACAAAAAATATTTTTGCTGATAATTTACTTACCCCCATTTCCTATTGTTTTAGAGAGGGTCATGCTATTCATGTGAGGTGACAAATGATTAAGAGGTTAGTGATGTAGGTGAAAATTAGACATAGGCTAGAGAATACCAGGCCTGTATATTTGTAATAAGTCATCATCACAATATCATTCTGCTTATTTCAGTAATACACTCACAGGACACACAGGACTTTTTCACGGGACTTTAATCACTAAAGACAAAGTGTTCTCTCTAAATGTCCAATACAAGACATTAGATAGGCTACACAACATTCAAGTTAATGTTACTGAGCATAACATACAATGTTTGAGCAACTTATATTGCATTTCAAGCCAAGGTACACATTTTAAGGTCTAGTAAAGTCTTGCTTTCCCTGGGAATTGAACCCATGAACCACATTCTACTCTTTGAGCTACATGAATGGTCAATTCAATGGTTTGATCACTTGGTTGATCAAATGATTATATGCTTATACAAATATGCGGTGTAAGAATTGTTCAGAAAGAAACAAAGAAATTATTTTTTATTTTATGAATCTTTTGAAAATGTTACATTAAGTTCATAAGATAATTAACTTCATGATATGGATGATACGGACGCATCACAGCTGGTTGTTCGAAAAAGAGATCTAAATATCATCAGAGTAAAATAAGCTGACAAGATAAAAATAATTGATCCATTATAAAATTAGGCTATGCAGATCGAAAAATGCAACTTGTTGAAAAAAAGGTAAATGACTTTGCAATTTATGTTTCTTTTAGGTAGCCTACTTTAACTTACATCTGTTGTTATTTGTGATTAGAACTCATTACAAGTGCGCTGACAAGTCTGTTCATCCAATGAAAGCGAATGACCCTTGTTAACATGGGCGTGGTTTCTGAGCTTGACACTAAAGTATGTTAAACTTCTTTGAAAATGCGTCAAATACAAAGGAATATCATACACTGCAAAAACAAAGCGCTTTATTTGCATACCGTGTATACAACTGGTGAAATATTCGTTTTTATCGGTGAAAAATAGGGCACGAATCTGTCGCTGTTAACATCTGCTGGAAATCCAGGTAAAACTGTCTGCGTGCACGCGCGCGTCCCCAGTTAACATGATCCCCAGTTGATCCGTAACACCGGCTTTATGATCTGCAGCTCCTGAACCCATCCATTATTAGAGAACTGCACATGTGACTCTAATCACTTGTAGCTTCGGCACTGTTCTGAGGTGTAGGCTCTCACACCACAAACAAGGTAGCTGAATATATCGTACAAAACGTCGGCAGCAAGTCGTCGTCGGTGCTCCAATCTTTGTTTGAAATTTCATCCAAACCGTTGTTAGTGCCTATTTTGTCCACATACCGGTCCCTGGCTTCCCTAGTTAACGTTTCCCGGTATATTCCACGTTCTTTTAGGGATTTTAACACATTTATTTCATTTCTTTTCCTCAACTCCGCTTCTCCTCGTTCAACTTGCAGTTTGTTTACATTCGCTAGCTGCCAATATGGCCGCCGCGCCAGTAATGACGTCACGACGCTCAAGCCCTATTGGAAACACTGTTCAGAACAAATCTCATATGTATTAAACAAAACGTCCAAGTTGAATTTTTAACTGCATTAAATGTGTTCAGATTGGATGTGTGCTCATGTGCGCGTGCATGCGTGTATTCTCTTCTTCTTTTGTTTTTTTGGCGGTTGGCAAACCAACTTAACGGTGCATTTACCGCCACCGACTGGGCTGGAGTGTGAATCACGAGATATTGGAACTTGGGGGGGGATTGGGGGGGGGGTTTGTGACCTTTTTCTGGACTTAATAAGATAAAAACATAAAATTAATAGAAATACGTAAATAAACAAATAATATGGCAACATAGGGTCATCATGTTCACCAAGCCATATTTTATCAGCGTTCAAAAATCTGCATGGTTTTAAACCCAATACATTCATATAATATTCATTCCCATTCTTAAAATCAACGTTTGGGGGTTTGCGTCGTGCAAATATTATATATATTATTAAGTGTTGGCAAACTATACTGTTTCCTTGTGTAAGCAGCTGGAACATTTATTAAAAATGTAGAATACATTCCAGTTTTTTCCTGTGAGTGACACTGGAAAACCCGTAGTGGATTTAAGCGGAGCGATACCAGAACGCTTTAGAGTGCAGAGAGGAACGGGCTTTTGCTCCAGTCCTGGCTTTGCGTCCGCGCCGTTAGGAGCTAAACTCTAGATTCGTGTATTTTTTTTTTAACTAATTTTCGGTAAAACTAGTCGATCACGAGTGGCTAATCAGGTAGATCTATACATAAACTCATCTTTCAGGGATTTTCTTTGCCGATTCAGATCAACTCCAAAAAGGAGGACAAATGAGTGTCCGGCTTGAGGCTGTGCCGGACGCCGGACACGGAGCTTAAAATCCGGACTGTCCGGCCAAAATCCGGACGTATGGCCACCCTAATTGGAATTTATATATATATATATATATATATATATATATATATATATATATATATATCCTTTTTTGCAAGTCTGTATCCCTCAGAAACTTAATAACATAGTGATAATAGTTACTGGATGTTTTCCCTAATAGACATTGCATTGTGAAATTATTCTGATTAACCATTCTAAGAGATTGAAAAAGCTGGTTTCTTTCTTCACTGTACTTTGTGCACTGAAATAAAATATGATCCACAGTTTCTAAATGAGTACAATGTTGGCATTTCCCTGTTGGATGCTTCCCTATTAATTTTAATGATGAATTAAGCCCTGTGTGTCCTATTCTTAATCGTGTTATTATATTTTCCTCTCTTCTACTCCTACAATCTATTCTTCCCCACTTCAGGTTGTATAGGCTATTATATAAATGTCTCCCTTTCTCATGATCCACCCAATACTCCTGCCATTTTGATCTTGCATAAGCTTTAATTAATATTTTAGCTTCAGCTTTGCTATATGGAACTTGTAATATACTATTATTGTTTAGCAAGTTTATCGACCTCTTCATTCCCTTCTACTCCAACATGTGCAGGTGCCCAGAGAAACCTGATTTTTAAATCCTTTGCATTTAACTTGTGTAACATCTTCCAAATTTTATGAATTATATCATTTCTTATGGATTTCCCAGATTTAATGCTTTCTAAAGCTGAATAACTATATATAATCACTGAATTATTTAACTCATTTCCCTCTACCACTTCCAGGGCCAACAAAATTGCAACCAGTTCTGTTGTGTATACTGATAAATTATCTGTTATTCTTTCTTGACATTTAACCCCACTATTTGGAATAAATACTGCTGACCCAGCATGTCCTGTCTTTGGATCCTTGGACCCATCGGTAAATGTACATAAATAGTGCATTTCCAAATACCTCTTAACAATATCCTTCACTACTACTTCCTTTGCTTTATTTTTGATCTCCTTATGAACGCCTAAATCTACATCTGTTATAGGGAAAAACCATGGTGGGATAGGAGGGATTGAAACCGTGGACAGTACTGTAACTTACTTAACCCTATATTCTCAGCTTTCGCATCACCAATCCACCCAAAACTTCTGTAATTGGACTTACTGTGTTCCCAGCATTCTTTTAATATAGCTTTAGCTGGGCGGCTATCAACTTGTCCCCTCACATTAACCCAGTATGTCAACATCAGTTGTATTCTTCTGATGCTCAAAGGCATCTCACCCATTTCCACTTGCATAGACGATACTGGGGAAGTTTTAAAAGATCCACTACATATCCTTAAAGCCTGAGCTTGCATTACATCCAATGCTTTAACATTAGATTCTGCTGATGACATATATGCTATACACCCATAATCAAAGACAGATCTCATTAGCGCCCAATATATATTTAGTAACGATGCCTGCGTGTATTCTCAAGGTCGGACATCCGGGACTTTTACTCCTGTGCGCGCATAGCAACGAAGCAAAGGGTAAAACAAACAAGCCCCCGCCATTGAGCAACTCGAAAGCAGACGATAAACAAGCGTCTAAAATAAATCTAAATAGAAATGTAATCTCAAAGGAATGGACAAACTGAGGGACAAATCAAAGAATAACAAAATAATACCACTGCAGAGATGGCCACACAATTTTCTGCTATGTTATGACATAATGGTCGGCAGCTCTACACCATAAGCAACAATGATGCACTAATTGTGTGGGGAATAAGATAGGCTACATTTATGCAGTTAGCCTTTTTTGACTTTTTTTGAAGAAAAAAAAAACTGTGTCCCTCACTGACATTGTACATGTTGTGCCACTGACAGACTGAGCTAATTACAGCCACTTTGTAACACACACAGTGCTTTTGAATGAACATTTTTTTTATGAATAAAAAATCGATTACATAGTTAATATGTTAATATGTCTTATTGATAAGACATTATGTAATAGAAGAAGAAGATATATGCATATAGCTAGCTACTCGCGCCTTTCACAGACATGTAACTTTAAGTCACAAAGCATTACATTCACTTCTCACTACCGACATACACAGATATCATTCATCATTCATACAAAGTAGTCCGTTAGTATCCATAACTGACATAAACCACAGCAAAACCTCTGTGAATATTTATTTTTTTGATATGCCAAATTTTGCCTCGGGCTTTGCATTCGGTTTGTTTACCCTTCAAACACGGCGGCGGCTTGTTGCTATGCAGGTCACATGACTTGTGACGCAACGCCGAACAAGAGAATGAGTGATTTGAATTTCGGTTGCTATAGCGACGCGGCGCGTGTTATGAATTCTGAATGCATATTTACACTTAAACTTCTGTTGATTGAGGTCTGTTGATGGAGAGTCTGTTTATTGAGACTAGGCGAACCGCGAATTCACAGACTTTTGCAGAATATTTTCTGAGCGAATCTTGTGACTTTGAAGCTGATTTCTGAGAGAAGACTTTTATTCAGGAAGGACATCGGAGAATATCCTTATTTATATTTTTGAAAGTTATATAATTTCTGAGAATACCTTTATAGTGGTTTTCTTATCTTATACGTTGTATTACATTTCTTGGTTTATTTAATTGTTTATTTAGGGTGAATTGTATTTTGATTTATTGTATTTTGCGCTGTATCTTGTGTTTTTATTGCTGGTTGGATGTCTACGGTTCACTTGACGGGTGAAAAGTGATTGGTTTAGTTTTTCATTTATGGTTTATGGTATGATTTTGTTCAATGACTGACTACATTAATGTGAAAAACCCATTTGATCCCTCAATCTAATCACATGTATTTGATTCCTTGCATGTGAAATTTGAGTAACTGAAATAACAATTTGTAATTGACAACTGACTGACATTGATTATTGATTATTATTAAAACATTACTAACTATGGTATGTGATGTGTGAAATCAGTAATAATGGTGCCTGGAGAAGTGGGTATACTGTTGATTTATGCCCCCAATATTTTTTAAGCGTCCCTGCAAAGGATGAACGCTCTGTGTTATAAACAGTGACATGTAAGACTACCAGGTCCCATAAATGATATTGATAGGGGGGTTCGGGGGCATAACCAACCCCCCCCCCCCCCCCCCCAAAAAAAAAAAACAACAACAACAAACAAACAAACAAAAAAACAGAAGCTTTAAAAGCATAAAGTAGCCTGTTTGATCAGATTCTTAAACATGAGAATCAGTTCCAGTTTCAGCTAATTTTCTTTCCTAAATTAATAAAAAAAATTTAGACTAATCTGTTAATTTAATTAATGGTTCAATTGCTCAATCAAAAAGACAGTCACTTGTCGCCACCCTCTGGCTTAATGTTGCAAGTGGCGCAAACACAGACAAGCGGAGTTATACAAACAGTGAAAAGTCGAACACATTCGAAAAAAACGTTATACAAATATATTTATACAATAATAATGGCAATATATTTAATAGGGTGCTTTTGTTGTTAAATAGGCTCTATGCCCGATCGCTTCCATATTTGTCTCAGCACGCCCACTCACTTCCGGTGCTGCGTCAGTCTATGGTCATAAGCCGGTTTTGCGTTAGGTGGAGATAGTGTCAAATTACACTCGCTGTTTATAAAAACGTCCTCCGGTTAACGTGAATGATGTTAACAACACTGTGAGGCAGTTAGCTGTCACGCAAGAGTAAAAAAGAGAAGTTATTTAAATTATTTATTTCGAGCCAAATCAACAACTTTGAGTGTTAGTATTCTCTCATATCGTACGAAATTCGACTAGCGAATCAGCATTTATAAAATCATTGTCTCCGTTTCTGAGAAAACGGATTTTATTACAGTTTTGCCGCCTATATACTTGGCCTGCAGAACGCGGTTCCGGAAGTAAAGACGCTGACTGAGATTCGTTCGAACACACGTCACCAGGGTTCGTGCATAGAGCCTATTGAGCTCATAATTTCCACTGTCTTTGATCAAACTGATTATTTCTGTCGGTCATTTAAAACGTCTATCTGAAAACAGCCGTATATTTTAGCTACTTGCATCTTATCTCGCACTGTATGATCGTCAACTGAAGTGAAGCGTCGTGTTGGGATTCGCGCTCGGCTCGTGCTTCTGTGAACAAAAATACTGCATTCTTTGATTGGTCTCACAAACATTTTGACATTGACGAGCAGGTGAGTGCTGAAGCAGATCAGATGAGAAGGTCAGTTATCGTCGCGATGGGAGAATCATTGCAGCAACAAATTAGAGTTAATATTAGGGGTACGACCCTAACTGGGTGTTTTTTATTCGCGAAATTGGATTGGCAAATAAATGATGCGCATCAGATGGGATTTAGAAGCGGGTACACGCAATGCCGACTGAAAAAGAAGTGGGTATACACCGTATACCTGCGTATACCCTGCACTACACCACTGTGTGAAATATTCCAACCCCAGGCCGCTCCAGATCCAGGAGAGCTGCTTTCTGTCCGACGACTGGTCAGGAGGTGTGTAGACCCGGTTCTGATGACCATGATCAGGATCTACTGCCAGACCAACCCAGACACAGAGCCAGGATCTTCCTGGATATTTAACACCTCTGTCTTCTAAGTCTGTTTCTGTGTCCACCGGTCAGGCTGACAGGAGGAGGACGAGGAAGAGCGGCAGCCAGAAGAGCCCAGATGAAGGACGTCTGTTCACTTCATCTAAACACTCTCGCAGAGGTCAGAATAGGCTTTAATAAAGAAGTTATGGTTCAGTTTCTAGTTCTATTTTCAATGGCTGATTTGTCATTGAAATAAGTTGAACCAACTAAAGTAACAATTTGGTGTGACCACTGGCAACATGTCATCATCAGCTTTGTCCCTCTCTGAGGTCAATGTGGAGGGCTGGTTCTGTAGAGAGTCGTTGAGTCTGAGCAGCAGAGGCTCGTACAGCGTGGTATGGAGGAGGAGTGGTGATGGATCAGAGAGCTCAAACCAAAAGGACAATTGCAGGGACTCCTGTTTGTCCAGCTCCCACAGCCTGGAAGGGTTGCTGTGCCCTCCACTGCCCAGTTAAGTTCCTGTCGAGCCAACAGAGACTTCAAATGGCCGAACTGCTCAGGGTGCAATGGAGGCTTCTCCTGTGAACAAGAGCTCAACAGGTGAGGCTGAAACAAGGCAGGGCAGAGTAAAGTCTACAGAGAGACATTTTGCTATTTAGTGCAATTATTTCAGTTTTTAACATGTTAATGTCTGGTCACATTTACTGTTGCTCAGCAAAATTTATCTGAATTAAAAAAACAAAAACATACTATTAATATTCTATTTGGACATTCGTCTAACATTTTCAGAACATTCAAAAGTAACATCCCATAATGCAGAATGATGAACCAAGAAGAAATATGGCGTCTCCGGGGAGGTCACGTGACATTAATTAGCCTGTGGGAACTATGTGGCCGTTTCTCAATATGCGTACTTGTCTGTACTTGTGTTCTTGTGGACTTGTGAAACGTCATCAGTCGCTGCCCAAGTACTGTTCCAATTCAAAGTTCACATCTAGCCAAGTCCACTTCAAATCCCCGGATGTGTTCTTGATCCGCCCCGTTTACCGAGGATGCATCGAGAGGTGACTTGTGTGGACTTCAGATAGCCAGGTAACCCAGAATGCACCTCGCACCAACCAGCAAGCGTCAATGGGAGCGGAGAAAATCCGCGAAATATCAAAATACTACTGTTATTGAGTCATAAAATGTAATTTTAAAAGTGTTCCAGGCGAGAATGTGGTTGTTTAAATCACAAATCTGTTGTTTATTTATAAAGATAGCGCCTATTTGATAAATGCTTCTGACGTTTTCAGAGTTCTGACATCCAAGCCTTCAGCGGGCACTCAGCGAGATCAACCCCGACTGAAACAGCTTATCCTCGGCTAGTGCTTCTGACGTTTGCCGCCGGCAGTCTAGTGGATAAACCTTGACGTATAATAATTCGTCTTGTGTATAAGTGGTCTATATCTTTGGTCTCATTGAACTATAGTTTGTTCCATGGCAAAAAAAAAAAGTTTTTGAGGTTTCATAACTTTATGGCTATTTAACTTTTTTATATTATCTTTACTATATGAGCAATAAAATAAAATGACATAACCTTGTCTCTGTTTGAGAAATGTCAATAAAAATCAATGTTTCATATTTTTAAAACGAAAACAAAAAGATCATGTTCATTTTGTTATAAATATAGCCTATGCAGTGAAGAGAATAGCATTGCCCACATGGCCATTAAGCTAATATTTTTTTATTTTTTTATTTTTTTTTTGTTAATGAAAATAGGCAGAGTGGTGTTTTAAAACATATTTCTTTTTATTGTTTACGAAAAGATCCCGGTTCCCTCACTCTAAAGTCTATGGGCTTTTTGAATAGGTTTTGGCTAAATCGCCTGAAATAAGGTCTGTGGTGTACAAAGCCTCTGAATATTTTCACGTTTCGATCTATGACATAGACCACACAGTTATAACCTGCTTGTGGTTTTTTAAACTTTATTGTGTCTGATTGTGTTTTTTAAAATCTTTATATAGGCTTCAAAATGTATACATTTTCGATTAACTTGTAAAGATTATCTTGGTAGACAAAACGTGTGAGGGTCACAACTCTTCGTTAAACACAGATCTTATTTTTTGCGATTTTCCAAAAGTCTATGGAAATAGAGTGCCGAAGTTACGACGTCACTCTGTAGGCCAAAACGCGGAAGTGAGTTAGCATTTTAGCACTACGGTTCCCTCGCTCTAAAGCCTATATGATTTTTGAATGGGTTTTTGCTAAATCGCCTGAAATAAGGTCTGTGGTGAACAAAGCCTCTAAATATTTTCACGTTTTGATCTATGACATAGAACACACAGTTATAATCTGCTTGTGGTTTTTTTAAACTTTATTGTGTCTGATTGTGTTTTTTTAAATCTTTATATAGGCTTCAAAATGTATAAATTTTGGATTAACTTGTAAAGATTATCTTGCTAGACAAAACGTGTAAGGGTCACAACCCTTTGTTAAACACAGATCTTATTTTTTGCGATTTTCCAAAAGTCTATGGGGAAAACGTATTGCTTTTCGACCGAGGGAACCCATGCGCCGCTAGCTTCCGAGTTGTCCTACAAAGTGACGTCATCACTTCGGCACTCTATGACTGCGCCGCTAACTTCCGAGTTGTCGTACAAAGTGACGTCATCACTTCGGCACTCTATATAAAAGATGAGGACTTCACTATAGTGCGCATGCACATATGACTTCACCAAAACACAACACTGCGTGCATGCAAGTAACAGCGTCCACTACGTATTGGACTATCCAGCAACGTCAGTGTGCTACAGGCTGTAGCGAGGACCTCTTGGGGTTGCCAGCCAGTTAATGTATTTTTTACAAGTAACGTTTCTGTTATTTAATTTACAGAATGTTACTGTATTCTCTGATTACAGTAAATAACCATATTTTTAAATTGTTGTATTTTTTGTATATCCCGAGAATTTATATTGATTTTTATACTCTATGGCTATAGTAAAGAAACGTTCACAAAAACAGACAAAACAGACTCACTTCATTTTGTTAAATGCTTCTTTGTTTATTATATAAAATAAATATAACTATATATAAAATGACATCTAAACGTATTAAAGTTTCGTTTAAAATTCGGGAGGAATATATCCCATCCGGTTCACCAAATGTAACCGGTCCTACTCCACCTGTTCAGAGCGGGATTCAAACCGACGTCTCTGGCATGGGAGGTGGGTGTGCTAACAAGAATCAGAGTCAGAGTGGTAGTCTGATCTCTTCCTTTTCCGTTCTCTACTCTTTGAACTGCCAGATGTCTTTCAAGGCATTTCCCCTGATCGCTCTGCTCCCAGGAGTTCTGGAGAGGGTCCTTCATGAACCTCATTTCCCGTTGTGCCCGCCCCAGTGTGGTTTTTCAGACATAAGACATAGTATTGCCTATATACATAGTGCCTATTACATAGTATGACCTATGTCCAGAACCTATCCTCCATCCTATATGGAGGAAGGATAGGAGATCCCCATCAGGAAGGACCTGCTTCCTCAGGCGGACGACTCAATGTTCCACATTCGTCCAGAGCTGTGGAGGCTGTGGGTCTGGCCCCTGAGGGGGGATAGTACCTAGAAGCTGGCCTGTCAGCAGAAGTAGTCGAGACCATATTCAGCTTCAGAGTTCCATCTACAAGGGCATTGTACTGGCTAAAATTGAATGTTTTCACCATTTGGTTTAGAAAGCGAGGCTTGGACCCAGTTAACTGCCCAGTGGCATCAGTGCTTGAGTTCCTCCAGGATCGCTTCTCTGCTGGTCTTACCCCGTCCACACTCAAGGTGTATGTGGCTGCTATTGCGGCTTTCCACGCTCCTTTGGAAGCTGAGCCTTTAGGAAGAAACCAGCTGGTCATGCGATTCCTCCCTGGGGCTTGGAGGATGAGATCTGCAACTCGGAACAGAGTTCCCCCTTGGAATTTGGCAGTGGTTCTCGAAGGGCTGGTCGAGGCCCCCTTCGTACCTTTAGAGTCGACTGAGGCCAAGGTAATTTTCAGTAAAGGTAGCTTTTCACTTAGCAATCACTTAGGGATCGACCGATATATCGGCCGGCCGATATATCGGGCCGATATTTGCGGTTTTTACGTGTATCGGAATCGGCCGATACACGGCTGCGCGTTCGCCGATAGTTGTTTTCCCCGACATTATTTATAAACAGGCATTCACGGGCAGCTCTGTGCCGCTGGAGACTGTAGTTCACGTGCCCCGCCCTCCCCCGCTAGCAGAGTGCAACCTGCTCTTCACAAGAACGGTAACTTTAACTTTCAAAGCATCTTTTAAATGTTTGACAGCTGAAATATTGTCAAACACTTTGAAAATGGAAACACGTTGCTCTATAACTGTTATGTGCTTGCAACTATATAGCTAAGCAAGTTTGTGAGTCCAAATGGAAAACGCGAATGCCTCCTCTATAAAACTTAACTGCTTGCCATTGTATTAGGGAGCTGCAAATAAGGTGTGTAGACTATCCGTTCAGTGTGCATTAGGGCTGTCTATGAATATTCTACATTCGAATATGTATTAATTTTGAAGTTGAAAATTAATATTTGAATGTGGAAAAACACGCCCGCGGTTGCAGAATAATAACGTTACCACAGCTGCACAGCTCGCTCGGAGCGCTCACTGTCGGTTCAATATACTGTGAAACTTCAATCAATGAATGAAGCCTGCTATATTTGGGACAAGAGTCGCGACTCACAATCTTAAATTGCTTGCACAAAACTCTTGATCAGCACTCAACATTTGATTGTTGTTGATCATTTAACTGACGCGCAGAGAGCGCGAGGGCGAGGGAGAGCGAGTGCCTGGGCGAGACGGTGAGTGAGCGAGAGAGCTCTGCGGTCTTGGCCATTAGTTGATTTACTTGCTTTTTAATACGTTGTCAAATATGTTTAAACTCAAATAAACTATCTAATACAGTAGTTATGTCTCTTTGTATTAATGTGTCCTGTTATTGACATAATGCGCGTCAAAATGCGCAACGGGATGTTCGAATATGTTTTTTAGAGGGAATATGCAAACGCTATTTGAGAAATTTTGACAGCCCTAGTATGCAAACGGGTGCTGTAACGAACACTGGTCATAGGATTAAGTTATGGCAACGTTGTTCTGTGCTTTTTGTGGGAGATTTATTCAGAGCCCGCCTGGCTGAGGTTTGGACGCGTGTGGTCCCTCGCCATCGCAGTGATATTAGAGACTAGAAATGCTCATTTTATTTTATGTAGAAAAAATGAAACCATGGCAGTACATAGTTCATTTCTTTTAAAATGAAGTACAATGTGCACTTTATGCTGGTTGCTACTGTGTGCAATAGTGTAATTATTTAATTTATGCTTAAATATTTATTTTCAGCACTGAACTATTTTTGTTCTGCCTCATGTTTTTAATATTTGTTAAATTGTTTATTTACTTGTTCTTGTTCTACCTAACATGTTTTTACTATTTGTTAAATATTAATTTTTGAAGTGAATTAAATGTTACTTTTATTAAATTGAGACCTGTAACATTTGTTAACATCATGTAATTTTATGATGTAAATTGAGGGAGCAAAATGTATCGGCTCCAAATATCGGCTAAAGAAAATCGGCAGCCCGTATCGGTATCGGCTAAGGCTGATGGGAAAAAAATCGGTATCGGTATCGGCACTAAAAAATCCATATCGGTCGATCCCTACAATCACTTCTCTTAAAAGAGTAGGAGATATTCAGGCCCTCTCTACATCCACTGAGTGCCTGGAGTTTGGAAGGGTTAAGTCTATCTGGCATCCCAGGCTGGGCTAGTGTGTGATGCGGCAGGTTAGGCCACCCCTCATACATTTACAAGATTTTGCAGTTTGACCTTACTCCGAACCAGAGGCCCATCCTAAGTTGGTCCTGTGACAGCCTCACACTAGGACAGGTAGGGTTTGTTGTGGCATAGCGTGTATTCTTTCCCTAAAATTTCGTTTCTGAAGCAGTACGAGTTCCCCCGAAAGGGAACGTCTTGGGTAACCCTTGTTCCCTGAGAAATCCCTTTGACATGCCTCTCCCTGCCTGTGAGTAGCTTGCTTCAACACAGAATCTACAGGGGTTGGACAATGAAACTGAAACACCTGGTCTTACAACACAACCATTTATTACGATGGTGAGGGCCTCATTTTGCTTCCAAATAAAGCACCAATTCATCTTGGGAATGACAGATCGAAGTCCTTCACAGTGACCAGAGGGATTATGAGAATAATCCTCTTCCAGAACAGTGTCCAGGTCACTATTTGATGCTGGTGGAGGAAAACGTTTTCTGACACCTCAATAATATTCAGATCTGGTGACTGTGCAGACCATGGGAGATGTTCAACGTCACTTTCATCTTCATCAAACCCTTCTTTCACAAGTCTTGTGTGTGTTGGTGCATGATCATGCAGATACGCGGTTTGAGCATCAGGTGCTCATGATCCTCCAGCTCATGATTTTTGACTCGTGTCCATCAAACACAGCCAGGATTGTCATGATATTGCAGCGCAAACCATCACTGATCCACCCGTGCTTCACTCTGAAGATTGGCCACCAGGCATATAGATGTGAAACCTCCAACATTGGCCAGTGTTTCAGTTTCATTGTCCAACCCGTAACTCTACTGTGTGCTGGTTTCATTTTGTAACTCCCGTGTATGCCGTCACACGTTACATCTTGACGCAACGTTAAACATAATTGGCTTAGTTTCACGCATGCTTCTGAAGCGCTACGTTGAGGGGCATTCCCCAAAGTGTTACTGACGCAATGTTTCGTTCCTTTCCTTGCAACAATAAATCCATGGTGAATTTAGATGATTTATGGATCAAAAAGCCTTCTATAACTTATATGTTCATGGCATAATGTTTCTCCTGGTTTCCACGTCAGTGCTGTTTGATCTGATTTCGATAGTTTATAACAGAGAATTCTGTACCGAAAATAAATGGTTCCCTAGATCTCTCTGTGATGATTCTAATTTTGCTAAGAATTCTTCACTGGATCTCTCAGCACTGTATAGTGTCACATAATCGAGATCGGCCTGTGAGTAATCCTGTTCTGAGCTCGCACTGCGCTGTCTATTATTGGTCCGAGCTGATAAACGGTCCACACAGTGCAACTCAACCAAGTAGCGCTGTTTAGTTTAATTTTCCATCTGATGTTTCTCATATGTAACAGAAATGGCAGCTCATCAGTTTGGCAATGTGGTGGTGGCACCAGGGCAACCTCTAACATAATTTTGTCACACCAGCAGGAAAAAAAGCAGTCTGGAGGTCTGTCATAATAGTGTGCACATGTGTGTATGAATGCGTGTGTGAGTGTAAACATTTTTTAAGCATGCTATTTATTCATTTGTATTTAATTTTTAAACTCTAAAATATTTTTTATTGGTCTCATATGTCATTTACTCTCCGAAAGATGGGCAGCCCTGCATGGACTATAACAGACAGGAGTTGTGGGAGCTATTTATGAAGAAATTCTTTTTTTTTTTTTTTGTATAAAATAGGGATATGTGTGTCCTATAGTAATGATCTGTTTTGCAAAGAGTTGTTCCTCAGGAATACACCTCATTCAGATGAAGATTGTGAAACCTTACCCAGCTAAATTTTGGTAAAATCCCTAATTGTCAAAAATCAAGCCTTTGTGGCTCCCTCTGATCACCACCAGAGGGCACCATCGTCTGAGGTTTAATCCATCACAGATTAATTCATTTCCCATGATCCCGTACTAATGCTGATTATACTCACACATGTCCCTAAAGCACACACTGCTTGTGTTTCATAGTAAATAAAGTTGGCCCATTTGACTTTATGACAGTATAAATGAACAAGATAGAGAAGCTATTACTTGCTCTGTAAAAATTAAATAGATAATAATATTATTTAATATGTAAGAGTATTATGTTAATTAAATGCAAAGTGCGGTAGTATTTGTCATACTATTTTATTATCATTAATGGAGTCATGCTGCTTTTTAATGTTTTCCTTTAGTATGTAGCTAATGTGGAAAAGGATTTATTTTATTTCATAATGTGATTTACAGTACCCCCACTTTCAATTCTTTTACAGAAATGAAAGGTTAGATTTTTGCGAATTTTTCAAAAGAAAGATCTAAAGGATATATATATATATATATATATATATATATATATATATACACTCTAAAAAATGCTGGGTTGTTTTAACCCAATTTTGGGTCAAATATGGACAAAACCAAAATGTTGGGTTAAAAATGTAATGTAAAAATTTAACCCAACGGCTGGGTTAGTCCATATTTGACCCAAAGTTGGGTTAAAACAACCCAGCGTTTTTTAGAGTGTATATTTATATTGTTTACTGGCATTTTGATCATATTTACCAGGGGTGCCATTAATTCTGATCACAACTGTATATCTAGTGAACTTTGTTTTACTATCACGTTAGTGGATGGTTTCAAGGGACAGAAGGGTGTCCAGGATGTGAAGAAGCCCATTCAGAAGATGGTGGTGGAGAATGTTATGGGACTGCTTATGAAATAATAGTCTGAAAAATCTAGTTTTTTAAATGTATCAGTTTATTGAACCCTTTTATTTCTCTTGGTACTTGTTGTGATCTGGACCAAACAAAGAAAAGAAATAAATAGGCCTACATTTTTAATCCTAGTTCACTTAGTGGTCACACTGTCATTATTAGGACAGAACCGAAAGATGTTTTGTGACTGAATTTAACAAACATCTAAATGAATGCTGTGTTCTGGGCCAAATGGAGATGGAGGAGGAGGACATTAAACGCAACTATAGCTTACCTTTAATCGTAAGAGAACATTAGAAAAGCGAAAGGAGAGGCAGCGTCTGACTGTGGCATATAAGCGCAATAAATGCAGCAATGTAAAATGTCCCTGGTAAGTAGCCTACAATAAAAATGCATACACACAATCTTATATATCACTGACTCAGAAACCTTTATATATTATACAAGCACCACTTACCCTTAAACCACATGAAACCAGATATATTTCCCAGTATAGACCCTTTCAAAAGATGTAAACAACACTGGCCCAGAAGCACTTCCTGTTTCAGTTTTTTAACACTACATAAAAGCTGGGATAAAATACAACCAACAGAACATTTAAAACTGAATCAAAAAGTTAAACATCTTTAAGAAGTTTTCTTTACATGTGAAATAAAGAAAACAGTTGCAAACTGAAACAGGAAGTGCTTCTGGACCAGTGTTGTTTACATCTTTTGAAATGGTCTATATTTGAAAAAAATGGCAATAGTCTTTTCTTGCCTTGAAACATGTTAGCCCAAACATAAACGTCTGCATTTTTGCTATCAATTTATAAATGTATAGATGTACCCCGTCATTTTTAAAAAGCCTATACAGCATGTATTGATACACAATTGCTACAAAAAGGTACGCAGTGTATGTTTTCGCTAAATTGCTCCCAAATGTAAGATTGTTGTATCTTAAAAGTAGAATAAGTACCCCTTAGTTCTATAATACTTACAGAATAAATATTTTTTTAATTCTCCTGGTTGTTACCCCTTTATTCCCCAAACTTTAAATATTGTTCCCTTATACATGTAAGTATTTTATAGGTACACTATAATTACAGAAAGTTTCACTGTAAATTCCTCTTAATTAGACACTACTTTCCGGGCTGTAATCTAAAGCGTTACCAAACTTTTATACCTTCATCCATGAACACATTCTGCCTGAGTCCCGTTGGATTTCTTTCTATCATATGCATTGCTGCCACATACTATTTTTCCCACCCAATTATGTCATAATAACAAGACGTTATGTCATTAAAACAACACATTTTCTATTGATAATTTACCCCGTGTCATCCAAGATGTCCATGTCTTTCTTTCTTCAGTCGAAAAGAAATTAAGGTTTTTGATGAAAACATCCCAGACAGCAAACTGACATTGAATCAACGTGGAAACGACGTCTCATGACATCCAAGCAACGTTGATTTTGCTCATCGAATTAACGTTGAACCAACGTCAGACGCGGCATTCTTCAAAGCTAAATGAAAATTGAAAATTGATTTGCTTTCATAACGTTGAAACAACGTTGACAAATTTCTTGAAATTTGATTTTCTGTTAGTTTTGAATGAATGACGCGTCTGACGTTTGTTCAACGTCAATTCGATGAGCAAAACAATGTCAGATCAACGTTGTTTCGATGTCATGTTTACACGTTGATTCAATGTCAGTTTGCTATCTGGGATTGGATTTTCTCCATATAATGGACTTCAATGGGAACGGTTTAAGGTTCAAATGAGAGTTTCAGTGCAGCTTCAAAGGGCTTTAAATGACACCAGACGATTAATAACTTTAACATCTCTTTATTACGACATAATTGAGTGGAAAAATAATATGTATGCCCGTTCTCATCCCAAAGAGCCATATACGACGCTTTTGCAAAAGCGTAAATATCCAACGCACATGGCACCCTTTAACGTCAAATGAGATGCAGATATATTTGGGCAGAAGGCGCCCCCTAGTGGTCTAACCCTAACCCTACCCCATACCTAAACTTAACCATAACCGAAGCGTCTCATTTGACGCTAAAGGGTGCCATGTGCGCTGTATTTTTACGCATTTGCAAAAGTGTCATATATGACGCCTTGGGATGAGAATGCGTTGGTATGTGGCAGCAATGCGACATCTTACTATCGGCTATAATATGAAAACGGCATTATCAAGCTACGCCTTCGTTTTGCATAGGCGGTGAAAATAACATATTTTTTACCTTTAACATGATTTTTCAAAAAAAAAAAGATGTATAATCAAATAAACCTCAGTTACTTCAGTTCAGTAAGTGTTTATCGGAAACGCTTCCTTTTACAGTACAGTACTTACAGTGTACTTACCTAGAAAGTACTGGTTAATGTAAGGTAAGTACATGGAACAGGGTTAGGTTTAGGGGTAGGTTCAGGGTTAGTACTAGTTATTATCCAGTAATTGTAGTAACTAAAATAAGTACATAGTATTTACATGGGTAACTGGACTGTAAAAGGAAGCGTTACCTGTTTATCTTAATTTATTTCCAACAATATAGACTAAAATAATCTTAACTTTCGATTTACTTTATAAAAATAAGTAAAGTTTCACAGCAAAAGACATGTGATCCAAGACCTGAAGGTGGAGGAATTTAGAATGAAACTAAAAGATCATCTACTTACAGTAGTATAAGCAATCGGGCGACAGAAGGAATGTTGTACATTGTG
The DNA here is from genome assembly GCA_038021265.1 of Cyprinella venusta. Lineage (NCBI taxonomy): Eukaryota > Metazoa > Chordata > Actinopteri > Cypriniformes > Leuciscidae > Cyprinella > Cyprinella venusta. Next base: position 25,534,878 of record CM075880.1, read on the forward strand.
TTTTTGTCTTTCTGTTTGGATCATGTTGATACCGTAATTTCAGCCTGTTCTCACATAAACGTGTCCCTATACCACCAACACTATCTCATGCCCAATTTGTACGAATTTGACGAATGATTAAAAAGTGGCTAATTCGTACGACCTCACTCGTGCGAATTTGTATGATTTGTCTAAACCCACGTGATGGTTAGGTTTAGGGGTGGGGTAAGGGGTAGGTCATTCGTACGAATTCATACGAAAAACATGTAAAACATGTACGATTTAGCAAAATCTTACTAATTCGTACGAGTGAGGTCGTATTAATTGTTACGAATTAGCCACTTTTTAATCATTCGTCGAATTCGTACGACTTGGTCGTGAGATCGGGTTGACACGCATCGAGTGTTGTCGTATAATTTATACGCGAAAATGAGTTTTTACGTGCATATGAGACACAGTTTTTCGCGTGCATTTGATATGCAGTTCATTTACGTGTATTACCAACACTATCTCACGCCCAATTTGTACGAATACGACGAATAAGTAAAAAATGTTTAATTCGTACTAATTCGTACGACCTCACTCGTACGAATTTGTACGATTTGTCTAAACCCACGTGACGGTTAGGTTTAGGGGCGGGTAAGGGGTAGGTCATTCGTACGAATTCATACGAATTGGCCAATTCGTAAAATATGTACGAATTAGCAAAATCGTACTAATTCGTACGAGTGATTTCGTATGAATTGTTACGAATTAGCCACTTTTTAATCATTCGTCGAATTCGTACGACTTGGTCGTGAGATCAGGTTGGTATTACACACGCATATATATAATATGCACGTAAAAACTCACTTCAGCGTATAAATTACATGACAATACACATGTGTGCTGTAAAGACGCATTTAATGTGCATTTAATGTAATTCACTTCCTCTACAATAACTGAATGTGCATTGACTGCATGACTGCATTGTCATGCGGAGTCCCTGATCGATTTGACTCGTCAGACAGTGACTGGGGTCTTTATCTGGCAGGTATCTGGATTATGGCAATGAGGAATGGAAAAAGCAAGCCATGGGTGTCCTGGAGGCTCTAGAGACGTAAGTCATGTTGCTTTGGGGTGCGTTCTTGCTGGAGAAGCGTCATTAATGTGTGAATATTGACGTTATGCTTTTCTCCTCAGGTTCTTTGATGAAACCAGAAAGAACTTCGAAGCAACGTTGGCTTGGCTTCAGGAGCACGCCTGTTCCAGAACGTATGGGTTGGGTAAGACCTGCTAACGTCTGCGCCATTGGAGCTTTGTGTCGTGTTTGGTTTTTCTTTTGGAATAAATTGCTTGTAATAGTTAGGCAAACTGCACAACACAAAGTTTTCCTTTTGAAATCCCCTCAGATGGCCACCTTTGTGTGAAGCTTATCTTAATCAAAGTCTTTTTGTAAGGACAAGGCCCATCTATATTTCTTTTGTAATACTCTTATTTCTCTCTCCTCCCTTGGCCCCAAACCACTCAGCGATACCATCAGCAATTTTCCTGCTGTTCCTCAGAGAGAACCTTTGATTTTCTAGTTCTTTTATGTGTTTGTTTCCCGTAGGAACCCGGTTGCCATGGGATGAACAATGGCTCATTGAGTCCCTGTCGGACTCCACCATCTATATGGCCTACTACACCGTGGCCCATCTCCTCCAGGGAGGGGTTCTCAACGGACAAGGACCCTCCCCACTGGGAATCAGGTATTTGCTCTTCCAGAAATGGTTTGAGAGTTTGTTTTTTTTTAAATAAAGATGAAAATGGAAAGTTGGAGTCTGGTTTTATTTTATATGTAAATTATTCCCATATTCCTCATTCACTTTCTGTAAATAAGATTAAAATAGAGTGCTGCAGGAATGAAGTATTTTTGTTGGCCAAAACTCAGAGTGGGCCTTTTAACAGCTCTGACCCCAAATCAACATGATCAGTGAGCTGAAAAAAATCTGTCAACTGTGTCCAACTAGTGGCAACGGTCACTCAAAAACAACCCACCATTGACCCATATAGCATTTAGGGTCCTTTTGATAACTACCATTGCCGTGCTTGCTTTTGTAATTGCTGCTTGCAGCTATATTTATAGTAATTATGATAATGATAGACAATTTGAACAGCTCTAACTTTTTATCGTCATGGTGAAAACTCACCAAACTTTGCACTCATTAAGGGTGAGAGTGGCTGTTGATTTCATGGACTGAATGTGTTGCATAGCAACTAGTGGTATATTCAAAACCTCATCTCTGCTACACCACATAAAATGTTCAGAAATGTCTTTTAGTTATGAAGATTTTTGGGGAAACTAAAAATGGGCAACCCTAGCGAACACCCTAGTAACCACCCAGAACCCCCTAGCAACACCCTAGCAACCACCCAGAACACCTTAGCAACTGCCTATAACTGTTTTAGTTTATTTTAGTGTTTTATGGGAGCTAGAAATAGTAGCATCCATATTAAATCCTTGTAACATTAAGCCGTTAGACAGAGATCCTGCACCGAAACATAATTGACCTCAAGAACGAGTCGTCGACAGCTGTCATGTAGAGTGAGTTCAGCGCCGTCCCAGACCTCCCCTGACAGAAGAGTAATGCATTATCCCTCACTTTTATCATGGGACGGTTTCCCTACAGTCTGTTTCTACCTATGCCAGTCCTTACGTAAGCGTTATGAGTCAAGGCTCTAAGGAAAGAGGCTTTTCTCAGTCCTGTTGTTGAGATCATGTGGTAATGGATGTCACTTTGGATAAGGAGTTGTTGTGCTGATGTTTTTTAGACTATGTGAAGGAAATTAGAGTGTGACATGTAATGGGGGAAAAACGTCCCTAGATTTACTCTATTCCAGTCAATATTCTTTATGTTTCGGGTCACACTTTAGATTAGGGTCCATTTCTCACTTAACTAACTATTATTTATGACTTTTGGGTAACACTTTAGAATACGGTTCCTTCGTTAATGAATAACTACACAAGAACTAATGAGTAACACAATATTAACAATCTAGTAACTATTATTAACTAACAAGAAACTCTGATTAATGAACTAGTAAGTAATAGCGCACAGACGAAAGTGGTAGTTCACTATTAAGTAATCAATAACTACTATTTTTTTAACCCTTCTATTATCTTCATTTGTGTCTACACTCATTATCTTTGGGGTCTCCAGGGACCCCAGACAATAACATTTAATTTTGAAGCAGTATAATAATTTTTTTTTTTACAAATGTAATTTTACTCTATTTATTAATGTTTTTACTCAACATTTGTGCAGTTTTTGGAGGATTTTTGAAATCTTTTAAATTTCTATAAATTAATAAATAAATATTTATTTAAATAGGCTTTTTACAAAAAAAACGGAATTGTATGTAAAATTCACTTTATGAAAGACCCAGATTTCTAATTATCATTCATGGAGATAACATGTATCATTTAAAATGGTTTAATGAAAGATTTTTGACAATTTTTTGGAAAATGCACTTTTAAAATAAAAAAAAAATATCACTTTAACCACTAGATGGCCATAGACCTCCACTATAAGCTATTTGCTATTTGACTAACCAAACTATATTTCACAAGTTTTTCCAGTTGGATTCATATCTAAATATTATAAAATCACAATTATAACAAAAAAAAAATAACTTTTTATCAAAGTTAAGTATTTTTTGTCCTGACAAAAGTTTTTTCAATAATGTTACATTATGATTAGAATCAAACCTGAACATGATGTTACAAAGAGAAATGTTGGAGTCTTTAGATTTGATCATTTATTTCAATTATCTGTTTTTAATATAATTCTATAATTTTAAATCAATGTTTCAGTTACGAACTGTAAAAGAAAAAAAAATTAACAGAAATGAACAGTTATATTACATGTTGAAAAAAAACACATGCAATGAACTGAACAGCAATAACAAATGAGAAAATAAAGCAGTAAAACAAATATAATCTTTGTAATAAATAAAAGATTTCCTAAAAAATGATTTTCAATTATTTTTATTTTTTTTGGAACAATTAGGAACAAAAACTGGTGGTGCACTGGAGGTGTTTACTGTTTACTGGAGGTGTTGGTATTTGAAATGTGTGTGTGTGTGTGTGTGTGAGTGTGGGTGTGTGCGTGTGTGTGCATTTTGGATGTTTTTTGCATTGTTGGAAGTGTGCCACTTTATTTCTGTCTATGTGATCTGCGTTGTTTCTTCGTTGTTGCTTTAATGATGAATTTTGTATATTTACTATGCGGGGTCTCCAGGGACCCCGAAGATAAAGAGTGCTGGAATTTTTTTCATGCTAATATAAAGACAGACATCATTCCAAAATATTTTTTTGGTAGATCATGACAGTGTAAAGAGCTGTAGAAAGTTTCATTCCATTTGGAAAAAGAGAACATTTTTTAAAATTTGACCAAAAGTCATTTGCGGGTCAAAAAGACCCCAAAGATAATAAAAGGGTTAATACTTCCCAGGGAACTACTAAAAAAGTTTATTAACATTAACTACTATTAACTAAAAGAAACTCTTATTAACGAATTAGTAAGTAATAGCTCACAGATGAAAGTGTTACTAGATACTTCTGTGGGAATTAAATAATTGGATTCGTATTATAAAGTGAAGATCATTGGAACTAACTAGTAATTACTCAAGTGTTACTAAAGACATTTTCTAAAAGTACACTAAAGTTCACCAAAAATATCAAACGTTTATACAAATCATGACTAGATCATGTAGTAACACTTGAGTAATTACTAGTTAGTTCCAATGATCTTCACTTTATAATACGGATCCAAATAATTAGTAAGTAATAGCTCACAGATGAAAGTGTTACTAGATTCTTCTGTGGGAATTACTAATTATTTGGATCTGTATTATAAAGTGAAGATCATTGGAACTAACTAGTAATGACTCAAGTGTTACTACATGATCTAGTCAGGATTTGTGCAAACGTTTGAGATTTTTGGTGAACTTTAGTATACTTTTAGAAAATGTCTTTAGTAACACTTGAGTAATTACTAGTTAGTTCCAATGATCTTCACTTTATAATACGAATCCAAATAATTTGTAATTCCCACAGAAGTATCTAGTAACACTTTCATCTGTGAGCTATTACTTACTAATTCATTAATAAGAGTTTCTTTTAGTTAATAGTAGTTACTAGATTTTTAATAAACTTTTTCAGTAGTTCTCTGGGAAGTATTAAAAAAATAGTAGTTATTGATTACTTAATAGTGAACTACCACTTTCGTCTGTGCGCTATTACTTACTAGTGCCTTAATCAGAGTTTTTTTTGTTAGTTAATAATAGTTACTAGATTGTTAATATTGTGTTACTCATTAGTTCTTGTGTAGTTATTCATTAACGAAGGAACCGTATTCTAAAGTGTTACCGACTTTTCCCTTCATAATCAAGAAAAGCCCCCACTTCCAAACACTTAAACACAAAATCGATATTAACTTAATGTATGGCTTAATTAATGTGCCTGGACTTGTTGTATACGTCTCATCAGCGCACAGTACTCTAAACAAAATTATTAATTCAAAATGTTTTATGCATCTCAAACAACTTTTCATGTCTGCTGATGTAATCAAGGCCGTGTGGGCGGGGCAAATTATATTATCCAATCATCACAGTCCAGAAAGTTCCTGCTGAATAAAAACAAGCCCCACCTTATGTAATTTCCCTTTGAATATTGTCTTTTACTCTAAAAATACATAGTAAAGGTTTTTTTTTTTTTGAACTGCAGTGAGCACTATTATTAGTTGACTTTAGGCCTGATCTCATTGTTAGTTGTTTCTCTCTAACCCCTCTCTCCCTCTCCGTCTCCTCCATCAGTTGGATCAGATAGACGTTGTATTCGCCTCTGAAGCGGATGACAAAGTAAAGGAGGACTGTTGCCCTGGGAAACCGTTCTGTGTCTTCAGATCTGAGGTGATGATGAGAGCCACTGAGGCCCTGTCAAAGCTATTCTCTCTCTCTCTCTTTCTCTCTCTCTCTCTCTTTTAATGGTTGATCTGGCCTGTGCTTCATGCAGCTAGAGACAGGCTAATTTTAGAAGTATGCTGTGCATGGGTAATGCTTCTTGCATTCAGCTCACTGTGGTGTAGTGTAGTGTACATCGTGTTGGTTCGTCAGTGTATGAATGGGTGAATGTGAGGCAAAATGTAAAGCGCTTTGGTGGCCATTGGATCTGTGAAAGTGCTATATAAATGCAGTCCATTTAACATTCGGTTTGCTTTGAGTTGTTTTCTGAAATGTAGTGCTGACACATTTTCATACAGCATTTGACATGCACTGGTCCCACAATCATGGAAATATTAAAGAATTTAAAATATGCTTTAAATATCACGTTCATCATCAATCAACTGCATGAAATGTAAGTTGACCCATGTACGGGTGGGTTAAATATGTTCATTATATTTAACTATTTACATGTACATATAATGAGTGTTTGTAAAATATTACTATTTTAGATAATATGATTTAAAATGTATTTTATTCCTGTGATGACAAAGCTGAATTTTCAGCATCATTACTCCATTCTTCAGTGTCTCATGATCCTTCGGAAATTATTCTATGATGATTTGGTTTGCATTTCTTATTATTGTCAATGTTGAAAACAGTTTGTTTGTTGTGGTGACGTTTGGTCAAGATAATGTGTTCTTATTTAATTCAAGTATAAATACATTTCATGAATTAAAGGAGTAGTTCACTTCTAAAAAAAGCTTTTGCTGATAATTTACTCACCCACATGTCATCCAAGATGTCCATGTCTTTCTTTCTTCAGTCGAAAAGAAATTAAGGTTTTTGATGAAAACATTCCAGGATTTTTCTCCATATAATGGACTTCAATGGGAACCGAATGGTTCAAGGTCCAAATGAGAGTTTCAGTGCAAACTGCGAATTGTTCAAAAGGCTTTAAACGATTCTAGATGATGAATAAGGGTCTTATCAAGCGAAACGATCACTCATTTAAAATCAAAACAAAACAAAGTTTAAGTTTATAATCACAAATGGTCGCCTTGCTCTGTTCTGTGATGCGCATTTGCGACCCTCCGAACTCGTTCATCAAAATGAACAAATCTTTTCCAGAGTCAACTTGTTCATTTCGTTCGTTGAATGACCAAAGGACACGAAAAAAGATTTGTTCATTTTGATAAACGAGTTTGAACAGGAGAGTCACGAACGCGCATCACAGAAAAGAGCAAGGCAACTATTTGAGCTTATAAAACTTAAAATTTGTTAATTATTTTTTAAATGAGCGATCGTTTCGCTTGATAAGACCCTTATTCATCGTCTGGAATCGTGTCAAGTCCTTTAAACAGTTTGCACTGAAACTCTCATTTGGACCTTGAACCATTTGGCTCCCATTGAAGTCCATTATATGGAGAAAATCCTGGAATGTTTTCATCAAAAACCTTAATTTATTTTCGACAGAAGAAAGAATGACATGGATATCTTGGATGACATGGGGGTGAGTAAATTATCAGCAAAAGTTTTTTTTAAAAGTGAACTACTCCTTTAAGCATGATGAAGAGATAATTATAAATATCTTTCTTTTTAAAATTCCAAAATATCTAATAATCATAGTCAACTGAAAATACTGTTATATAAGGTAGAAAGTGTCATGATCTGGATTGTCTCTCACTGCTGAACCCTTGGCCAGCAAACAGTTCTGTTTTTGATGAAATCCGAGAGCTTTCTGACTCCTGTATTTCCGGATTTCATCTAATATGTCTTGATTTGTGTTTCGAACATGAATGAAGGTCATACAGGTTTGGAACGGCATGAGAGTGAGTAATTACTGACAGAAATTTAATTTTCGGGTGAACTAACCCTTTAAGGTTAGGTTTAGGTGTAAGTACAGGGTACGTACTTAGTTACTACAAAGTTTTTGCAATTACTGTAATAAGCACATAGTATATACAGGACTGTAAAATAAAGTGCTACAGGAAATGTTATGTGCACACAGAAACATTCAGGCGCATAGAAACTCAAACCACTTTCCCATGAATTGCTATAAATAAAATAGCTCACTACTGAAAGCTGTATTATTAAATGTGACACTGAAGACTGGTGTAATGATACTGAAAATTCAGCTTTGTCGTCACAGGGATGAATGACATTTTAAAATATATACAATTAGCAAAAAGGGTATTTTTAGGGTTGTCAAAACGATTAATCGCATCCAAAATAAAAGTTTCTGTGTACATAATATATGTGGGGGGGCACTGTGTATAATTATTTTATATATATAAAAACACACATGCATGTATATTTAAGAAAAAATATTATTTATATATAAAATATTTATATTTATATATAATATAAATTATATATAAATCTATATACAGAATACACATGAAAATATTTCTTAAATATATACATGCATGTGTGTGTATGTATATATATATATATATATATATATATATATATATAATTATACACAGTGCACCCACATATATTATGTAAACACAAACTTTTATTTTGGATGCGATTAATCGCGATTAATCGTTTTGACAGCCCTAGTTATTTTACATCGTAATAATATTTCACAATAATATTGACTTTACTGTATTTTTGATTTGGTTTTGAAGGAAGTTCACATGACAACACGCATGAAGTTCACACATGCCTTGGTAGACTTCCTTAAAAAAATGAAAAAAATCTTAAAGGGATAGTTCACTTTGAAATAAATATTTGATATGTTTTCGCTTACCTCAAGGGCATTCAAGATGTAGGTGTCTTTGGTTCCAGAGTATTTTCAATTTAAATTTTTTTAGGTCAAACCGTTCTTGTATGTCAGTCATATAATGTAGGTCTATGGTCACCACCTCAAAGAGCATGCACAGAGAAGTCCAAATTAAACATGATTTAATGACTCGTAAATGTAAGTACACATTGATGGCCTAAGACGCTAAACGAGCGGTTTGTATGAGAAAACAAACAGTATTTAGATCGTTTTTAAATCTTGTAACCATAGAAGTGCCCTTGACCTCAGATCACTTGGACGTGGCTGTGGTTACAAGAGGTAAAAACGATATAAAAACTGTTCGTTTTCTCACACAAACCGCTCGTTTCGTGTCTCAGGCCATCAATGTGTACTTACATTTACGAGTCATAAAATCACGTTTCATTTGGACTTCTCTGTGCATGCTCTTTGAGGTGGTGACCATTGTCCTGCATTATAACTAACCGACAAGAACGGTTTGACCTAAAAATATCAAAATTGAAACTACTGCGGAAACAAAGACTCTCTTGGATGCCCTTGAGGTAAGCTAAAACATACCAAAAATTAATTTCAAAGTGAACTATCCCTTTAAGGTTTTCTGTAAGGTTGGTTACGTTGATAAAACCATATTGGATGATCAGTAATCTGAAATTCCCTCATCATCTTTGGTTTACAGCTCTAGTATTTTTGCACTGAAGGTCCAGTGATAAAGAAAAGTTGCAAAAAGCCCTGTTTTCTGAGAATGTGCCAGCGCTATGAGTGATATTATTCTATTTTCCAGCCAAGCAGGCCATGGCAGATATGAAGACGGCTCAATTTTACAGTCTGATGCAAGTGGAGATGAGATCAGCCGCAAAGAAGCGCGTTCACATAAACGACTACATGCACTTCAACAGACTTGGCTGGCAAACATATAAGCGAGCCGTTCTACGTATGACAGCTACATGCAATGTTTCATTATAGTGGATGTGACACCGTTGGATGTGCGTTAGCTGCGGTGCAGAAGGAAGTGATGTGAGACATTAACCTCAAGAGGACGTGCTATTCTGCACTGCCGCTCTTGGGGTGAATTTATGTAACATCTTATTCACACAGGCTGGATCGCTGGTAAGCTTTTGTTGCATATTTGAGGGGTCATTTGTTTGATATTTTTACGTGTGTGAATTGTAGGCTCCAGTGGGATGTTTGTAAGTAGGCCTGGAGTCCCAATTATACATGATTATGTGTTGTATAATTGCATTTGAGAGGAATTTCTGAACTGTGTCTGCTATTGTGTGTTACATTGCTGTTTGTGACTTGAGAGTTAGTATTTGAATGCGCTTGCGAGATGTGTGAGGGTCTCCTGTGCGTGTGTGTGAAGGCTTATCAGCTCACAGCAGCTTCTGTCAGGGCTTCTTGGCGAAGCGACTATCAGAACGAACACACACCACTGTCACCATAGGAAACTCACCCCTGTCTTTTCCCTTAGTCTGCTGTCATCGTGAGGGATTGTTCTGAGCCACATTCACCATGTAAGTGTTCACCCTCATTAATATGCATTTCATATATTTAATGTCACCGTTTCAGGTCAGGTGAGGACTTCCTTTATAAGATTGTGTGTCTATGTTTTTCTTCTTGTATCGCCTTCAGATTCAAATGGACTCTCCAGGTGGAAAAGATGCCGAAGCAAACCCAACAGGAAGTGAGACGATGGAACTTCCTGTGCTGACTCAACCTGGCCTCGGGGAGACCACGACGACGGTGACCACTATCACTCAAACAGGGGGAGACTGGAGCTCAGGACTGTTTGACGTGTGTGGTGACGCCAGCACATGTAAGGTTAATGTAATATCGTCACATTGTGAGATATACAAAATCACATTGTGACGAGAAACATCGTGACATACTAAAGCAACAAGTCAAATTTTGGAATGATGTAAGTTTGCTTAAGTCATAGTTGCAAGATATAAAGCTGCAATTACAAAAACGATCACATTGCCAATATCTGTGGAGCCCACTGTATAAGGTTTCACAAAAAACTGGATGTAAAGCCACATTGTGAGTCATAAAGTCGCATCTGCGATATTTAAAGGGGATAGTTCACTTTGAAATGCATTTTTGGGATGTTTTAGCTTACGTCAAGGGAATCCAAGATGTAGGTGTCTTTGTTTCCGCAGTATTTTGAATTTTGATATTTTTAGGTCAAACCGTTCTTGTCTGTTAATTATAATGGAGGTCTATGGTCACCACCTCAAAGAGCATGCACAGAGAAGTCCAAATTAAACATGATTTAATGACTCGTAAATGTAAGTACACATTGATGGCCTAAGACACGAAACGAGCGGTTTGTGTGAGAAAACGAACAGTATTTATATCGTTTTCAGCCCTTGTAACTACAGCCACGTCCAAGTGATCTGAGGGAACGGGCACTTTGTCTTGTTTTTCAATGAGGTAAAAACGATATAAATACTTTTTATTTTCTCACACAAACTGCTCGTTTTGTGTCTTAGGCCATCAATGTGTACTTACATTCATGAGTCATTAAACCGTGTTTAATTTGGACTTCTCTGTGCATGCTCTTTGAGGTGGTGACCATAGACCTGCATTATAACTAACAGACGAACGGTTTGACCTAAAAATATCAATATTGAAACTTCTGCGGAAACAAAGACACCTACATCTTGGATTCCCTTCACGTAAGCTAAAACATACCAAAAATGCATTCACTTTGCTCACTTTGCAAGATATAAAGTGGTATTGTGCAACATTTTTAGAATGTAATATTAGGGGAGGTATAACATCGCAATTGTAAGAAATAAATTCACAAGACGTTGCGAAATAAGTTACAGCAAAAAAGCAGGCAGGAACAGGTTTCCATAATTGTTTTTTCTTTTTTTTTTTATTGTATTAAAGTGTTAGTCCACTCAAAAAATGAAAAATCTGTCAATAATTACTCACCCTCATGTCAGACTTTCGTTCATCTTCAGAACACAAATGAAGATCTTTTTGGTGAAATCTGAGAGCTTTCTGTCCCTCCATTGACAGCTATGCAACTTCACAAAGTTCATAAAGAGATCGTAAAACTAATCCATACGAATTGAGCAGTTTAGTCTGAATTTATCAATTTTCTTAAGATATGTTCAGTTAACTTATTGAATTGACGGTTTTTAGGAATTCAGGAGAATTTGGAGGGAAAGAAATCATTCATTAAAGCTACACTGTGTAACTCTTTTAGTTTATTCTTAGCTAAAAACACTTAGTTCTTTCAAAAAATATATGTGCTCATTAATGTAAATTTACTTCGTTCAAGTATTCTCGTGAGAGTATAATATGCCATTGAAAATACATACGGGTCAGGGGTTCTAATGTCGGTCGCCATGTTGCCCCTCCATCTTGAAAGTACATTAGCAAAAGAGGGACATACCCGTTAATTCAAGCTTCGCCTTTCGCGTTTACGTTTGAGTTAACACTCACGGACGAGGTCGAACTGGAAGCCATGTTAATCTTGGACTACATTGGCCACCGTAGGAGTTAAAACGAAATTGGAATTGAGAGGAACAGAAACTAATATTCACTGGATGGTCATATACCTTTTCACAGCTAGATGGCGGTAAAAATCCCACAGTGTAGCTTTAATAGTATCAAAAATATCTTCATTTGTGTTCTGAAGATGAACAAAAGTCTTACAGGTTTTGAACAAAATTAGGGTAATTACTGACAGAATTTTCATTTTTGGACGAACCATCTCTTTATGACTGTCTACTTGGCAACAAAGAAAACATATTTTTCTGTTCCAGGATAATGAAACTGGCCTGGAACTCTAGTGGGACACAATTTGTTCGAAAACACGTGTAGCCTCGAGAAGTCCAACACAGCTTCTTATGTATTGTTAGTCTTCTCTATTCAACCAACTGAGATCTAGATTACTGTCCATGAAGTTTTATTGCTGCATATGTATATATCTTTCGGGACTCAGGCTGGCCCTTAGCATCACATTTTGGTATTTTGTATACATTTGGAAAAAAACACAATCCCACACTCACAACTCATTTGATTATATTTCTTCATAATTACATTTATTATTATAAAATGTCTCCTAAAATATTTAGTCAGTATTAGTATTTAAATAATACTTTATTTTGTGTTGTACTACTGTAGCAAATTGCAGTTTGGCACATTTAAACATAATTCAATTTGTCTAAAAGATGTGCGCTCTCCTGCTGAAAATACATATCCACAGATTATGTATTTCACAAATCGCAAAAATATCTTAAAAATCTTGTAGATCAAACTTTTTGGATTACAGCTAGCCTTAATGTGTAGTCTATCATGTATGAGTAATTACTGTTGTTTTCCTAATCCAGTGGTTTGTGTACCGTTTCATAATCATTAAAAGTTAATGACATTCCTTAATGATTATAAATTGTTAATGATTTTTCCATTTATTAAAAAAAGTAAAGCTGGGCATAAAACAAAATTCTACTTCTTTCAAAGCCATTTTTATTAGAATTGAATCCTTTTTTTTGCAGGCAGTCAATATAAGCCGTGTTTAAGTTTCTCGACAGATCCCAGCACACGTTTCAAAGCATCTCTGCTCTCTTCTGTGCAGGTCTGATGGGTGCGTTTGTGCCATGTTGTTTGGACCTGAGCCTGGCTCATCAGTATGGAGAATGTGTGTGTTTGCCTCTTCTGCCTGGCTCCACGTTCGCCATGAGAGTGGGCATTAGAGAGCGCTTTAAAATCAGGGTAAGGATTCAGCTAATGTAAATAATGTGACATGCTGGGAATGGAGTTTTCGAGTTTTCGATGACTGAGAATTTCACAGTGCCGATTTATTACTGACAAAAATGATCTGTTTGATCTGTTTAGTATGCAAATTATTCATAAAATGAAACATTAAATTAAAAAAATGTTATGCAAGCATACCAAATCAGTTTGCGTGTTCCCGATATTTGAATGGACTATTTTGCTATACAGTTCAAAATACAATTTCTAATTCTACAAACAGTTTACTTTTATTGTAATAATATAATGTTGGAAAATAAAATATCAGTTTTTTTAAATGTTTAATGCATATAAGAAACTGTCTTTTTTTTTAAAAAAAATGGGCATATATATATATATATATATATATATATATATATATATATTTTTTTTTTTTTTTTTTTTTTTTTTCAGAAAAATATTGTTTGTAAACATGGCCTTGGAAAAACTTCATTATTTTATCATTGATATACCATTATAATGTTTGTTTATATATATATATATATATATATATATATATATATATATATATATGCAATGTTGCTTTCAGTTGAATTGTGGTTAAAGTTTTAGTTTTTTTAAGTTTTTTTTTTTTTTTTTTTAAATATGTCTTTTTTATGGTTTTCATTTTGGGTAACGGTTATAACCCTGTGGTATCAAGCAACATTGTTTAAGTGTTTAATAGTTAAAACAACTATTTGACACTGACCTTCAACACCATAACACAGTTGCTGAGATGAGATAACCTTTGACCTTTTCAAAATGGCAGAGAACCACACAAGAGTCGTGAATGGTAAAAATCAAGTGGGTAATCCATCGACCGGAAGTTGAAGCCTCTTGGGAGCCGCCATCTTGTAGCAGAACCTCACTAGCGTTAGCATTTCCATTGACTCCCATTCATTTTGGCATCACTTTGACAGCGAATAACTCTACATCTGAGGCGTTTGAAGACTCCATTTGTTCATTATTTATTTCTAAAAAAAAACACAACAATGTATAAAATGCTCCATTACCTTGTAGCTTATGTTATGGCCCCGTAGAAGCAGTTTTAGTGAAAGTAGGCTAACGATTGCGTCATACCTAGGGCTGGGTATTGAGACAAATTTCACAATTCGATTCGATTTCGATTACGATTCGATATCGATTATTTTGGATATCAGTTACAATAAATGGCAAATTTTCTCAAGGGAATCAAATCTCTGAACTAATGCTGTAAACTATGGGAGTCTAGTTCTAGCCTACTATAGGCGTCATTAGCCTAATATGAAGGTAATAATGAATGAATCACTTAAATTACACTTTTATTTATTTTTATAATAAGAAGATTATATGAAATATAAACATTTAAATGGTGGCTGTCATAAAAACTTGCCAGATTTATTCAAATATGAAGGTAATAATGAATGAATCACTTAAACTACACTTTTATTCGTTTTTATAATAAGAAGATTATATGAAATATAAACATTTAAATGGTGGCTATCATAAAAACTTGCCAGATTTATTCAAATATGCATTAAATATTGAAGAACATTACGATTATAATGCATATGTAATATGGTGTATATATTTAGCAAAATGCTCCTCTCTAGAGTTATTTTTTCTAGCTGACTAACGAGTTGATGTGGGTTTTTGAGGTAAATATGACAATACATGACATTGATTACAAGCTGTTTAACTGACGTCTTTCCACGGTTGAAACACTGATAGAGCGAATCAATGTGACATGATACGAAGTTGTACTCTATCTTTAACACACTTTCAGATGCTCGTTCATGTTTATTTCGCGCTGTAACTGGTATTATTAACCCGGAAGAGAGTTCCGCTGCGCCAGAGCGATCTCAACGCCACAGCGCCAAAACGTTATTTATGTTTTTGAAATTCTAAAGAAAATGGACGTAATTTGAAAATTGAGACTTTGTTTCATATCAATGGTAACAAAGGACAAAGATTATTGCGTTTTTTTTGGATGCGCGCAGCCGCGATACAATGTTCCATTCATTCAAATGAAACAGGATGACTAATCGATTCTTGAGACTTAAGAATCGATATCGGTTCTTAACTCTTTCCCCGCCAGCGTTTTTAAAAAAAGTTGCCAGCCACCGCCAGGGTTTTTGATGATTTTTCCTAAACTTCAATGGCCCGTTGAATATTTTCTTCCATGAATATATGAAGAAGCTATATATCAAAATAAAGATCTGAGCCTCTGCTTTTAGACAAAAAAAACTATTTTATTTTACCTTCATTTGTTCTTTTTTTATTGCCACTTGAACGGATGTAGGTTTTGTCAAAAACACAACATTTTGTACAAAAAACAGAGAAAAAGGCATTTTTATCAAACAAGTGCATTTTCAAGCAGAATACATTCAGATGTTGTTTTCTTCATATATAAAACTTTCCAAAATAAATAAAAAAAAAATAAATAAATGTAAAATATATCAAATTTAGGCACTGTAATTTGCTTTTGAGTGGTAAACAGAGTAACATTTCCCAGGATGTAAGGGGACACCACAAGTCAAGTCAAGTCACATTTATTTATATAGCCTAGTGCTTTTCACAATACAGATTGCATCAAAGCAACAGTGATAACATGAAAGAAGTACAACACAGATCGATAATATTGTTAAATATTAAATATTAAATAACCCCAACTAAGCAAGCCAAAAGCACCACAACTTTTGCAGTCCTTCCGCAACCCCTTACGTACACAAACTCTGCATGCATAACATGCATGCAACATGCATGCATCTCTCTCACTCACTACTTCGTCCCGATCAGATTCAGAATTATCAAATAAAGAGTGATCGGACTCCGAGACCATCAACACCTCCAGCACTTGATCAGCCATATACCTCTGCATTTGTCTTATACATATCTGATATTATTGATATTTTGAGCTACATTCTCACAACTCCACTTCACGTTTGAGACGCGATTGCAATCTGTTTCTTTGATCAAAGAGTTGCGTACTCTTTCAGAGCATGTGCGCGGGCCTTCTTTACCGTATACCACCTAAAACACGGAAAATTCCGTGTTTGGCGGGGATGCGTTTTTTCTTGAAACACGGAAAATTCCGTGTTTGGCGGGGAAAGAGTTAAGAATGAGAATCGATTAATATCGAGAAATCGATATTTATTACCCAGCCCTAGTCATACCCACGCGACTCTCTGTCGCACAGTAGAGAGATTACCGTATGGATAGGAGGAGAAGCTCG
Organism: Cyprinella venusta; assembly: GCA_038021265.1. Taxonomy (NCBI): domain Eukaryota; kingdom Metazoa; phylum Chordata; class Actinopteri; order Cypriniformes; family Leuciscidae; genus Cyprinella; species Cyprinella venusta. The sequence continues at coordinate 25,551,548 of CM075880.1, forward strand.
TTGGCAATCAGGGAAACGTGGAGGCAAAATGACCAAATAATTAATCAGAATACCTAGCAAAAGTTTTTCCTGCTCCTAGCTCATGGACCGCTCCTACTCACACTCTCCGTCTCTGCGAGTTTCGTAAGGGATTCAGATTTCTCATGCCACAGCCACTAGAAGACAGACGGGTTGCTCACGTCACATCTACGTCGCCAAGCTCTGTTTGAGTCGGTTTGAGTCTGCTCGTCAGGAACGGAAGTGCTAAAAAAAAATCCCCAAAAACGGGCTTCATTTGTCTCAATGGAGTTCCATTGAGATGGCTCTGTCCACTTCTTATACTGTCTATGGTAAAAAATGTGTACTAATCATGATCTAGATAATATACAGCATATTATTTACCATTTGAGTTTTGATAAATCACTTTCTAGCACATGACTTAAGCAATCTAAAATAGTTTTAGCTAAATAACTGGTCTGGATCTCCATCTTTTTACCACATTACGGCAACAAAGCACTTGAATGCAAAAAACTGGTAAATACCCGTTCACAAGTGGAAAATATCATCTTTTCCAAAGCATGTGAACCCACCATAATTACAAGACAAGGAACACCTGTGAACAAAAATCAGGCGATTAACAAATGACAAGACACATGGCTTGAACAAGACACATGACATACATGAAACAGAAACAAGGAACAAAACCCAAACCGTGACAGTTCCAGAAAGTTCAAGTTTGGTGAACTATGAGCTGTGAATTCGCATCACATGAAGACGTGTTAGCAGAAGATCGATACTTCATGGCATGACCTCTTGGCTGAATAAAAAAATATATATATTTTTGCATAGAATTTGAGTAGACTGTAGATTATTATTTTTTTTACATTTCGAGTGTATTATTATTTGTTATAGTATGTTTAATTCATGTTTACATCAACCCTGTATCACACGAAATACGTTCTGAGGAAACTATTTTGCAAATCGCAATTACGTTACATGCCAACATATAAGCAGTGCTATTACGTTGGTCCTTAACGTAATATGTCTCATTGTTAATACGTAAATAATAATACGTAATTTTCAAATATGTAAAATGTACATATTTTACGTTTTGATAGATGCTAAAAACGTATAATGTGGACGTATTTGTAACATTTAAACGTAACATTTTTACGTTTTTACAGCTATAAAACGTTAACTATTTACGTCTATGTCATATCATAACGATATCTGTATACTTTCACTTTTAAAGATAAATGTAACAAGATCCCTTAATCCTACTCACAAAACCTAAACCTTCATTTTATACATAGCTAATATAAAAAGGATAAAACATAATGGACATAGATGAGTTTTAGCATTACAATATATTTTGAGCCACTAACCCTAATCCTACCCCTAAACATAACCATTCCTTAAAACTACGTAGGATAACACAATTATACAGAAAAAAAAAACATAACAGACAGACAAGTAACGTTATACGTTTCACAATAATTTATTTATTGGGAAAATGTCAAAACCGGTAACGTTAACATTACCAAAAGTCGTTCACATCGCAGTCCTCTGGCAGTATTATAGTAGTTGTGTATGAGATACAGTGCAGAATTAAAGTTATTAATATTAATCCATGGAAATGTTAATCTGATTTCGGTTCGCTCTCTGAAGGCGCGCGCTCTTCTCCATTTCAAATGTACTACACCGACTGAAACACGGCATGTTGCAATCTGTGACGAAGCAGGCGAGAGCCAATGAGCGTTTGATATCACTGCCGTAAAACATGTCGTAACGCTTCTTGAAGGCGCATTTTTTGAATTTGAATTCATCACCAACGCGGATTTGACGTTTGCGGTCGCTGCTGAGAAATGAAGATGAGATCACTGGATAAAATACTGAATTTGGATCTGTTTCTTGCAACCATCGTATGGATTCTTGAATTTGGTTTACATCAAGTTAATAAAATGTATGTCTTTTGTGAATGTATCAGTATTGCGTTTTATTGGAGAAAATGCTTTTTGTGTAAATACACTAAATACTACAAAATGGTTAAACAAGATATTTTTAAGGTTAAAAGTGTATCAAAGTCAAAAATGTAATGCCACGATTATGCATAAATTGTAAAGAAACCTGCTTTGGATGTATTATGTTCAGGACAAACGTAATAGCACTGCAATAGTATTAGGTTAAGGACGAACATAATAGCACTGCTTATATGTTGGCATGTAACGTAATTGCGATTTGCAAAATAGTTTCCTCAGAACGTATTTCGTGTGATATATAGTTGGTTTACATACATCATAGTACGGGATATCATATCACGACCGTTGCCGTTTCCGTAGAAATTTTGTATACTCAAACTCTGCTGCTTCAAATTTATTTGACCAGATTTTCAAATTTCGTTACCAGAGAATAGCACGCACGTACTGTACCCTTACTGCCCATTTTTTCAACCACTTATGCACATTTAATCAGTTGTTCCACTAGGTGGCAAAACTGGCTCAGGCTGTTGTTTCACAGTAGAAAAAGAAACTAAAGAGACAGAACAACAAAAAAACCGAAGACTGCAACAACAACAGACTCGCGCATTAATACGCGTTTGTGTTGTGTGTGGGGGTTATGAGGTAGCCCGCAACTTTAGTTTAAAAGTAGACGTTTTTATCAGTCAAAACTTCTGGAGAAAAGATTAAAGATTAAACTTTCTAGAGTCGATTGCTCCCTTACACCGTGTCCTAACTACACGCGACGCAATAAAATTCCAGCAGCAGCAAGTGTGTCTGTTCACACTAGACTAACGTCAATCAAAAATCACAGCCATTCAGAACAGCGTGTGGGCGGAGTCTCTCCCGCACTCGCATTGGAAATGAAAAGAATAGTTACTATTCTTACTGTTTTCGTGTACTATGTAGTAAGTAGTTATGCGATTTCGGATGCAGCCTCAATTCGTGCATGCTATCAAATGGACTTTATGTTCGTTTTGTTCGAAATAGTTTTGATTTGTTTTAAAAAAATACTTCCCTTGATCTGAGCGCTACAAGACTTGGCTACTTTTCCTAAGTTTGCCTCCTAAACACACATTTTTTTTTGTTGACTCAATTCTACAATGTTAAGTGGGTGAAAAAAAAATTCCTTAATCTAGTATTTGGGTCAAAAATGGGCACCCATTAGCCTGGATGCCAGCCCGAACTCCGCCCACAACATTTTTTGGACGGGAAGTTCGGTCTGGACTCAATCCATTGAGGAGAAATTATGATCGGTTCAGAAATCATCGGGCCAATCAAATTGCCAGGGCGGGCTTTATACGATGATTGACGGGTGGTCTTCAGTAACGTAATCCTCACGTCGTCAAAGAGCGCTTGTAAAAGATGAGTGCAGCTGGAGAATTGAGATGTATAGATTCCGCTGTCGCGTCTTTTGTAAAATAAATCGACAGCGCATTCATTTAATACACAAACAGAGAACTGCAATCAAGGCATTTGTCGATCGGAAATATATTTTTGGCGTCCTTCCTACATGATTCGGGAAAAGTGTAACTTATCAGCTGGCTCTGACGGTCGCTAAGAAGACGGGATGTAATGAAAAGCCTGTGGTCGTTGTGGTTTCTCCTTTGGTGGCACTCATGGAGGAGTAAGTAAAAGAAGTAACACTCGTTATTTAACTTCTGAAATAAATGAAGTAGGCTACGTTCTGTATTTGAAAACTGCGCTATGCAAAGGAGTTGACTTATGCGTTGCTCTGATTGGTTGGTAGGTCTACCGACTATCCAATTGAGTGCAGAGGTTTTTTTTTGTCCTGGTTCGGTTACGACACGCCTCATAATTAAAGCTCATTCGAGTGGTTTCAGACTCATATTCTTTCTTGAATATGAGTATGACGAAGTCAGGCTAGGCACCCATAGAAATGAATGGGAAAAACTGTAATTTAGAGCATGCCAAAATAAAACACCAGGTGACAGCAAATCACTTCATCTTTAAGTTTTAGCTCTGAGAACTTATTGGAATGATATTTTAAGGTAGTTAAAAAAAACTAAATTAAAAAAAAATAAAAAATAAAAATAAGCATAATTTACATAGAAAACATGGTACTTTTTGAAGTAAATAAATTCAAAAATACCCCCAAAATAAAAAAAAATAAATAAATAAATAAATGGATAGACAAAACTTTATCGAAGACAGTGATATAACATTTATAATAAATAAAAATTAGGATCACACCTGAGTCCTCTGTGCCCACATTTGTCCACAATTACAGGATTAATGGCTATAAAGTGAATACGGTTTGAGGGATACAAAAAAAAAACAAACAAAAAAAACACGTGAGAACCAACAACTCAACTCAGATATCAGTGACGAGTTTCCACTGAACAATGGATTATGGTGACCTGAAAAAAAATGTTTTACAGTATTTTCTCTAAGGCCGTGTGTCCACCAAAGCGTTTTTCCACGCGCCTGGCGTATGTTTTCAATTGTTTCCAATGGGAGCGCCGCGTTTTTCAAACGCCATGAGCGTGACGAGGCGCTGAGCGTTTTTTTTCACGCTGAAGCGCCGAGCGCCCGGCGTTTTTTACTGGTCGCCGAGAGTTGAAAAATGTTCAACTTTGGAAAAAACGCAGCGCTCATCACTGTCAGTTCTTGCCCAGCCGTCCAATCACAGTGGAGGAGGGGCGGGACTAAACCACGCCGACCAACAGTCACAACGTTTAAACTGCTGCGGATATTCTGTGTCATAGCAACGAAACGCCTCTACGGAAAAAACGCTGCGCTGCCAAAACGCTCTCAAGCGCCCAAAGCACGTCGTCCTCAGCAGAGCGTGTAGCGTTTTCAGCTGGCAAAAAACGCTTTGGTGGACACACGGCCTAAGTGTAGAAATATATCTTTGATTTATCTTGTCATATCCTTCTTGTGCACGAAGTAAAACACATCCAGTATTTGACAGTTAGATGAAGATACCTTAAATTAAATTCCATAACTACATTCCTCGACTTGGAGGGGGGTGTTAAATCAATATCAGGGAAATGTATCCTTACTTTAAAATCTACAGACCTTAATTTTCTTGGTAATATTAAATTAAGAATACATTACATTGTTCTGTGTGTGTCTCCAGGGCAGCGTGTGTGAGGACTGGACTACGGTTTATTGCTGCTACCCTCTGGCCCTCTGTCAAATGATCAGAGAGATGAAGAGGAGGCTGAAGACACAGATCTACACCGTTTCTACCCTGCTGGAGAGCTCCTGAGACACCGCGCGTGTGTGTGCATGGCCCCGATTTTCTTCTCATCCGTGTTTTTGGCGATGCTAAAAGACTGAGGGGCCGTCTCAGCTGTCAGGATGTTTATTACCCGGGGTCCTGAACTTCACGCAGGGTTAGACATATCAGTAGACTCTGCTTGAAGATTGATGCCGCTGACATTTCCAACTGACGGTGAGATGGAGTGACAGATGGGTGGAGAGACGGATGAGTGGAGAAGAGGCTCCTGATGTTTACTGGCACTGTCTATATGCTTTCATTTCAGATTGCTCTCTCACGGTATAGCAGGATTTTCTATTCGAATTCCCTTTTGCCACTATTTTCAATTGTATTTCAAATTCAGAGTCAAAACTGATTTGACATCTAATCACTTGTTTTATGCAAAATAAAGTGTGTTTAAAAAAACTGCCATAGATTTACGTACACATTTAACGTTATACATCATTTTTGTGTTTAGCACATTTTGTTTAATTTCTAATCCAACAAATGGCTTATACAGGACACCATTATTTTTACACTCTCAGAAAAAAAGGTACAAAAGTTGTCACTGGGGCTGTACCTTTTCAAAAGGTACACTTTTCTCCATTTCATGAGCTAATAAGTACATTTTAAGTGCTAATATGTCCATTTCAGGAGCTAATATGTCAATTTCATGAGCTAGTATGTCCATTTTAGGTGTTAATATGTACATTTTCGGTGCTAATATGTACATTTCAAGTGTTAATATGTACATTTTAAGTGTTAATATGTACATTTTTATGTGCTAATATGTCAGTTTCAGGAGCTAATATGTCAATTTCATGAGCTAATATGTCCATTTTAGGTGGTAATATGTACATTTTAGGTGCTAATATGTTAATTTCATGAGCTAATATGTCCTTTTCAGGTAGTAATATGCACATTTTATGTGCTAATATGTACCAGTAAGGTACCAATATGCAGCCTTTGGGTACAAAAGTGTACCTTTTGAAAAGGTACAGCCCCAGTGACAGCTTTTGTACCTTTTTTTTCTGAGAGGGTACAATTATATTTTAGATTGTAATTTTTTAACATATAATTTAATATTACAACATTATTTAACATTATAAATATTTAATAAACCATTAACTAAAGTCAGCATGAAATTGAAGCAGCAATAGTCTATCCTTCTCTATACTGTAACTATGGCTGTATTCAAAATCACATGCTTTCCAACTACATAGGCGAAAAACAGTGGGTGACAAAAGAAGTTGAATGTCCGGATTCACAGTACTCATAAAGGAGTGGGCCAACTATTTCCGGCGAGAAGTGTGCATACGATGGTTCCTTTACTATCCTGTTTGTGCAACACAGTCTTACCACGATTGTCATTTCTCGTGGCATTTATACGACAAAATTGTTTTTTGCAATGTTTTTTGCGAAAACCCCTGGGTAGAATAGGGGGGAAGGGGGTGGGGAGTTTGTACTTGTTATACGCCAAAAAGTGCGAATTATATGCACGCGAAAAACGACAAAAACTAGTTTTGGCGTATAAATGGCACGAGAAATGACATTCGTGCTATAGATACGAACTTTCATGAGATCGGGCTCGTTTGTGAATCGGAACCTAGAACATTATTGAACATTATAAATATTTAATAATGCATTGTTTAAAAAAACAGGTTTTTGTCACCGATTTATTTTTTCGACAAAAGGCCTAATGGTTGAAATGTTCAATAGATTTTTACTTAAAGGGATACTCCACTTTTTTTTTTTTTTTTTTGGAAATAGGCTCATTTTACCACTCCCTCAGAGTTAAACAGTCGGGTTTTACCGTTTTCGAATGTATTCAGACGATAATTTGATATTTAGAAGAATATCAGTAACCAGACAGTTTCTGGTCTCATTGACTTCCATAGTATATTTTTTTTCCTACTATGGAAGTCAATGAGACCAGAAACTGTCTGGTTACTGATATTCTTCTAAACATCAGAAAATCGGCTGAATGGATCCCAAAACGGTAAAACTCAACTGTTTAACTCTGGGGGAGTTGTAAAATGAGCCTATTTCCAAAAAAAGTGGACTATCCCTTTAATTAACCCTGTGTCTACCTGGATAAACATTCACTGGTGTAAAAAGTGTCTGGCAACCTCCCCTATATAAATAATTTCCATCATCATGGTTTTTAAGGATTGTATGTCATCTAAAAGCCTTGGATACTTCCTGTTCACCTGGTCCAAAAGTGTGTGTATGTGTGTGCGTTTCTGCAGAGGGCACTGTTGTCACACATACACACACACTGTTCTTGGGTAATGGAAGGAGAGTGTGTGTCTGTATACGACGACAGGTGTATGGCTGCCGTCAAGGGTTTTGTGTGTGGCCCCTGGGGGACATGAGGCCGCTGGAGCCTTCAGCACTGCAGATACGAAACCGGAAAGGGGACAAATGAGGACAGGAGCGACTGTGAGGAAAGATCATGGAAAGTTTCTATTAGAAGTTTCTCAAGCACAAATGATTGCCAATAAGCCTCTTTTTGAAGGGCTTGCGTGGAGTTTTAATCAAGATCAGATCACATCCAATTATGAAATCCAAAATGTAGTCCTCAATCAAAGAGATTCGGCCTTCAAATCATGTCAGAATGATCCTGTTTTTTCCACCATGAAGAAATTGGGTCAATGAAATCCCTGATTTCAAATACATAAGTTTTGGTCACATCCTCTGCTCTTAATTTCAATATTTTGTTTGGAGATGAAGTAAAAAAAAATAAAAAAAAATAAAATAAAAATTAAAAATCCTGATAATGAAAAAAAGTATGACATTTTTGTAAATGAAATTTTCGTTTGAAATAATAATTATATATATATATATATATATATATATATATATATATCAGGGTTGTCAAATGATTAATCGCGATTAATCGCATCCAAAATAAAAGTTTGTGTTTACATAATATATGTGGGTGCACTGTGTATAATTATTTTATATATATAAATACACACACATGCATGTATATTTAAGAAAAAAAATATTATTTATATATATATATATATGTGTGTGTATTTATATATAAAATAAATATGCACAGTGCACCCACATATATTATGTAAACACAAACTTTTATTTTGGATGTGATTATTCGTCATTAATCGTTTGACAGCCCTAATATATATATATATATATATATATATATATATATATATATATATATATATAATGTACAAATAAACCATCAATTACCCAACTAGTGCTCTTCATTCTATTGAATCAGTGGTTAAAATCCTGTAAAATCCTAAAAATTGCCGCAATCATGAGTTTCCCAGCTTGCAAGTATAGCACCTTCCCAGGAGGATCCAAGAGCATCCGTGGCACTTTTTGGAGCATATGTCCCCTAGAGAAAATCTTGCTGTGACGTGTTTCAGTGTTTGTGAGTGCATCTCCTTAGCAGCCACGTGTCCCTTTGGTAACAGCCCAGTCCACAGCAACAGCTCGGGCTCCTGGGACAGAAACCACCTCACCCAGTCCAGCACGATGCTGATAATGGACGTCCAGTGCCTGAAGCTTGATTCCGTTCAGCCAAAAACAAGAATCTAGTCCAGCAAAGATGTGTGTCAGAAGGAGGTGTGAGAGGATCACCTATTTAAGTCAACAGTTCCTTTAGATCATAACTATATTCTGCATGGTGGCATTTTGTGTGTTTTATCTTGCTCCTTCAGGGTCTCATCCTAACTCATGTTGTAAGTCTTTGATCTCCCAGCACTGAGCTCTTATCTGGGTGTCTCTTGGAGTGTGACATACAGGTCACGTGGAACATTTTATCTCCTCATGGTGCCTCTGTTGTGAAGTCTACTGAATTGTACATAATGATGAATGGTTTGTTTCTGTAATGTTTTGAATGTTAAAGATCGTGTTGTCCACACTTAGACTGAATAGCCTGAGGTAAACGCAAACTAAGCTCATTGGGAAATGTGCCTCTAACTAGTATTTTTTTTTTTTTTACTAAATTTAAAGGGATACTTCAGGATTTAGCATTAAAGGTTCTATATGGAACTTTTTTTAAAAACGAATCCTTTTTTTATTGCCCGTGTTTGAAGGGGTTGTAATCACACATTGCAATGATCCACTTTTCGGGTTTTGTTATTACCTCTGAAGGCCAATATTAATATTTATATGTGAGGTCTCCGGGTCGGATTCCCTGCGAAATCCTTCGGATGTGACGTGCATGCGTGCAGTGATGTTTTCGTCAGTGATGATGATAACGAAATTATTTCGTTAACGCACCGTTTTTTATGACGATAACGCGACGATGACTTGCTAAAAATAGCTCTGAGGTGACTAAAACATGACGAGACGTTTTCTAGTTTTCGTTGACGAGACGGAACGAAAATGTTTATAAGTCTGACGTTCACAATGCATGTAATTTATGCCTGTTTTGCGTGAAGTCGTTCTGTATGGAGCTAAAAATAAGTATCAGCAATGCTGCCGTTTCCTATCGCGTGAGCAGCACCGGCCGCCGCGCGCGCGCACCAGATTCCACACAACAACAACACAGAGTTTAATGGTAGTTTTTGTACCAAGTCAAGTCAATAGAGTCGGACAAAAACTAGGATAAAACCTGTTGGAAAGCTTATTTTGCAGCGATGTGTGTGTGGGGGCATATCAGTGAACATCCCTGACCGCTCGGTGAGTTTGACGTCTTTGTAAACGAATGTTTAAGGTTAATGCGTTTTATGAATGATCGTGTGGGTGCAAACACACAAACCTAAAATTCTCGGGACAACAGCATTTGTCCAAATTTCAATCTTAACTGTTCTATTTCATCAGAAACGATCTTAAAACAGGGATGTAAAGTGTAAAATACCGAACTAACCAAGACCAAATAGAGTGTTTATTCAGGGATTGTCTCATTCATTTTTATGTTCAACACTCTTCAAGTGTCATGTTTGTTTCATACTTTATATTCAAGTATGCATTCTTTGTTCAATGCACCTCAGTATTAGACATTTATTTTATTATTTTGTTTCAGAATGTTTGCAACTTTGCAGTTTGCACAAGTTAAAGATAGACTGGGTTGTATAATGTTTTGTGTTTACAAATAATATGCATCTTATTGTTGCATACTACGTTGTTCATTGCACTTTAGCAATTTCTTAAATAAAGCTACAATTGCCAAAGTAAGAATATTCTATTCTTACTCTATTCTATTCATATTCTATTCTTATTCTATTCTTATTTTATTCTATTCTTAAGAATATATTTTCTTGGCTTTTTTTGGAGTAAAACAGTGATTCCACTGTTAGCACTTTATCTGTGTGTAATGTTCTAGTAGCTCAATGTTTTTGCTGTGATAACTGGTGAAAACAGCTTTTAAAGTGTACCTATTATGGCATTTAAAATGTTCCTAATATTGTTCTGGTAGTCCCCAACAACAATTTTACAAGCATGCAATGACAAAAAACACTTTTGTTGTCTTATAATATGCATTTATTTTTACCTGAATTGCCCACCGACTCCCATTTGAATCGTTTTAGCGAGTCATTTATCCAAAACCCGCCTTTGCATGACGCTAATCTGCGGTGATTGGTCAGATGACCTAGTCAGTTGTGATTGGTATTCTCTGTGCAGAAAAACGGAACTCCTATTACCTTAAATGGGTTCTCAACTCCGGTCCTCGCGACCCACTGCTCTGCATATTGTGTATGTCTCCCTCATTTAACACACCTCAGATCCTCAGCTCGTTAGGATAGAGCCGGCTTGCGAATCCATACTTTATAGCGTTTAGGTTTTTGAAGCAATCATCTTCAAAATGACGCGAACACAGAACAAGGTTTGGGCTATAATACTTGTGTGGTATAGAAGTACTTGTATATGAACTGCAGCCACTTAGTCTTCAAATACTCCTCACTTGGCAGGTGAAAAAAGTTCGCTTTTGCGTCGCACTTCAAAACACAGCGTCTCGTCGACATGATTGTTTTCCGAAGCCCAGATCTCGAAAAACGACAGAGTCCAAAAAGGTGCGGTGGGTCCAAACCTCCATGCTCTCAGACCTCCCTGGCCAGCCCAGGCAGGGTGGCCCGTCCTGGGCCAGTTTCAGATTTGCCCGCCACCCCTGGAGCTCCGGTTTTCCCTAGCGTCTCTGAGCGCAATAAGTGGGCGTTTCTTATTCAAATAACTTGTCAAGTTGACGTCAACTAGACAAAGGAAAAGCATCGTTCTTCGAACGATTCATATCAGCAACTCAGAGTCGACTCTTGTTTTTGAGAGATAATAACTTTGTATACGATGAACTTTCATGTTTAAAACTTTGCAGGATGTTTTTGTTCACTTAGATCTATGTTAAACACTACATGAAGGGCAATTTTCAAAAACCCAAAATATGTACCCTTTAATATTCAGGGGTAAAACTATAACTTGAAATATGTGGATAAAAGCTTTCTGCCCAATGCGACAAGTACAGCTTGGCAATGGCAGCACTACATCTCCAATGAGAAAGTCTAGTTTATTATGCCAAGGTTGTAAGGTTAGCTTGTTTTATGAATTGCAACACTTGCTAAATCTGTTAAACCTAAGCCCATTTCCACTACTTTTTAAACTAAATTAATTTGTTAATTTGTTAAAGACTACTTAACCCTTTTGGTGTTTTCATCGACTAAAACCTTTTGTGTTTTCGTCGACTAAAACTTGACTAAAACTATTAAGTTTATAAGTGACTAAAATGTGACTAAAACTTAAAAACATTTTCGTCCAAAAGACTAAGACTAAAACTAAAAGGGCTGCCAAAAACAACACTGCATGCGTGCTCCCGAGCATCTCTATCCTACAGCGTATGCGACCCATAGACAGTAAAATAAATGGAGTAAGCCCGTTGATTTCAACATGCGACCAACGGCACTTCAGCTGACGACACGGAGTCTGATAACTCCCCAAATACGTCTCACAACACAGACTCCAACAAAAACTCCACAAAAATATAAAAAGCAAAAGTTTTATCTGCTGAAGCTCGTCAGACAAAATGTGAATCTGATCGACTCCGGACGCAAATGCGGATCAACATCGGCAACGTATTAGTAAACTCTAGTGAAATAGCAAGGTAAAGTACATGAGACATGACATGAATACAAAAGAATGTTCCAGAATGACAAAAAGTCATGGCTTTAGGATGTAACTTATTTTATTTACTAGATCTACTGACTAACATCACTCATCCACTACTAGCATATCGTTTATAACTAACACATTTCCAGACACGTTCAGTACAGTAATGCTACTTCCTACGATCTTACTGATATACTGAAACTGTTCAGTTTATTTCACTAACCGTTTTCGTTATCACATTATACATTCACCTGTGTTGACATTGCTGATTGTGAAAGATACACGATGGCATGCGCATATTTCTGCAGCACGTCGAGTGAGTTGTGTTCACGCAGCTGTCAGGTCTTCTGTGTTTCAAGCTTCCCACGGATGCTATACTTCATCAACAATGGATACCATTTATGTTTGATTATATTCCTGAAAGTGAAGATCGTAATCTAGCTCTCTGTGCCGCGCATTTTACGGAAGACAGCTTCCAGAATCTCCACGAGATCAATGCAGCAAGAAACTGTTAATAAACCATGAAGCAGATCCAACTTTAAAACCAGAGGCAGCAGTTGTTGGACCACAACCTGTAAGTAGGCTAAGACTTAATCGTTTTAAATGTATTTGCATGTATAATTCCAGACGTAACGTTAGCCTGTTTTATTTATGTTTTATTTTTTCAAAATGCCAGCGCTGGCTTTATAGCCACTAGGCTACTAGTTATGCTAGCATTTTGTGTCTACGACAAACGCGTACAAACATTATGGACCTGAATTTTGTATAAGTACTAATGTTTTAAACGTATTTTTCATGTATATATGCTTTATGACGTTATTTTCGATTTGATCAAGAACGTAAACTTGCCGTGTGTGGTGAGGTTCTGTTTGACTCACTTCATCGCGGCTTTCTCGGTCTGATTCTGCCTCAAACTGATACTGCAGTTCGACACCATTATTTACATCTGGACCGGAGCTGGCGTTTCCCCGTTAAGGTAATAGGCGTTAACCTTCCGGACAACGTGAGCGACAGTTTAGCCAATCACAACACACCCGCCCAAACTAACCAATCTGAGCCCACGACGTGTTTCTGGGAAACCGCTCGTTCAGGGGACAGAGGAGAGCGTGGATGACGATAAAGGTGAAGTTTATGAAAAATAAGCCTTTTTAAAAAAAGAAAAACCACGAATACATGTTATATTGCACCCCATAAACACAATAATGCAAAGAAAAAGAGGAGTAAACCACCCCTTTAAGTGATGATTTCTCCATAGTGTTGAAAGTCTCCGTGTGGCCAGTAGTGAATCGCTCTTGAGATCTATCTAGCACACACACGAGCACGAGCGCTCTTGTTGCGTTCTGAAACATCACCGCTAGAGGCCGCTAAAAATCACATACAGCACCTTTAAGGTTTCTATTAGTAGGAAACCTGTATTTTCGAATTACCATGCTTTCCACCCTCATGTCCCCCTGAGACGAGAGATTTATGTATTTTTTGTCTGGAAAAAATCGTAATTTTGAGTCATTTGAGGATGTTTTGTCCAGAGGCTAAAGACTACAGTCAGTAGTAAGGTCTGTCCCGCATGTTCTCCACCCGCCCATAGAGGGCGATCTCACTCATAGAATGAACACATAGTGTCGGCCATCTTTTTTGGAAGCTAAGCTAGCAGGCTCTTGTTCTGTGGAAAAAGCTGAGTAGTAGGGGTTAACAGCCTCTTTTTACCGGACATGTACATCCGTCGATGTGAGGATTCAGCTTTTGCTTTCTGCAGTCGCCATTCATTGTTTACATGCACACCTTTTGTTTCAATCGAACTGAATTCATTCTGATTGGTGAATCTGAATGTAGTGTTGACATGAATTCACGGTTAATTTACGTCTTAACATTGCTAAGAAAATTCCCGCTCCTCCGCGAGAGATACGAGACCGGTGCGTCTCACATGTGTCGCTCATCGGTAATCACGCCCGCCTCGCGCCGTTCTACCGCGGACCTCACTCGTCCTGCTCGCCAAAGTAAACATAATGAATGGCGACTGTAGAACGTAAAAGCCGAATCCCAGACATTTTGAGTGATCTCGAAATCCCGGGCAGACTCATCATGGAGACTCACCTAGACTTGTTGTTTAGCTACTGCACTTTGTTACCAGTGGGCGTGGCCTCCTAGGGCAGCGAAGCAAGTGCATTCTGGAAGTTGTTGTCTTTCATCCATATAAGCCAAAAACTACATTTTCTGGCTTTTCTCAGTCTAGAAAGCTCAAAAATCAAAAATAATTTCATATTTCTTCTACATAAATTACCCATTTTAAATACACATTTATCTTTCCAGATGTGAAGTATCCCTTTAATAACCATTCTTATTCATCACTGCAATTCAGTGCAGTTTCCAGCTTGAAGTGAACACTAGTGGTAGTAAAAAACAACTTTTATTCATTTTCACACACATTCAGATTCAAAGGGCATTATGTAAGCACCAAGGTACGAGAGGCTGTGCAGTATCGTGAATAAGTAACGGCTGGAGGCAGGGGCGGACTGGCCATCTGGAGCACCGGGACTTTTCCCGGTGGGCCGCTGGCCAATGTGGGCCGGCCCGGTACAAATATCAAGTATCAAAAATATATATAAAACAATGATGAAAATCAGAATATTACATTTCTTTTCTACGCAAATCGATAAGGGAATCGATCGCGCTGCCGACAAGGAGCGCGTTTCGTGTGAATGAATGTGACTGTCTCTCCCTGTTAATTTGTTTGGTCTGCTCCGTTGCGAAACACGCCCCCTTTCACGTCCTGGAAAAACACAACACAGACAGCCGCGGCGCGCGCGCAGATGAAAGCCGACTCCCTCGCGTCGTCACCTGTGTCGCGGGGAAAAAAGCTCCATTTGAACACTGACAGAACTACAACCAACTGCTAGAGGTAGCTAGAGGTAGATGCTGAGAAATCTATGTGTCAAATGCTTCAAATTAACAGATTATACATTTGGCGCGAAGAGTAGCTGTTCAACAGATTCTGAAATGGTTCTTAAGGCGAAAGTTTGCTCCCCCTGACTAGCGTTGTGTTATTTAAAATAAATGTTTAAATAGCATATAGCTTTGTATTGTGTTATATTTTTATGCTAAAAGTGGTTTTAAAAATATTCTGCACATTAATGAGCCAATTTGTTATGATGTGGGATGTGGTGGTATGGAGGCCGAAAAAGCTCAACGCGTTGCAACTGAATGAAAACGCATGAGAATAGAATAAACACCCACAAACTGAAAGAAAACATCTACATCAGTTTCACAACACACGTGTGCACCAAATACTCACAACACCACCCAAATACAGAAACGCGCAAATAACACAGACCACAATAAAAAAACTTTCCAGGAGAACCAAATAAGTGACTAACCCTTACAGCTTAAAATTCTACTTTATGTATTTATTTATTTTTGCAAAACGTACAGAGATTACATTTTTATGACATTTAACTTGTATACAATATTCAAAATGTATTAACAATATGTTCAATGTCATCAGAATACAAATGAGAAAAGAACAATGAGCTGAAAACTTAAAATAAAAAACTTAAAAATAAATAAAGATAGAGAAGAACATGAAGGAAAGATTTATCTGTAATCCGTTACACTGTAAAAATTGTTTCATGTTCTGTGACGGGTGCGTTGCTCACCTCACATTAATTTTATTATGATTTACACTGTTTATTTTGAAGTTTAATTTAGTATGGTTTGTTACTTTATTTAAAATCCCTTAGCATTATTAATAAACACAGGACAAGGTTATGAGTTAAACAGTTTATTATGTATGGAAGGGTGCACACTACTTATTTTTCACTGATGCATCGTTCTGCTGAAATGTCATCATAGCAGGGCTAGTCAGTGTAATGTTCATGGTGTCTGTAAACTAAATGTTGTTTAAGCTTGTTATGAAAGCATTGGCGTCCTCTTTATAAACAGGAAAACTCTTATTTTTTTCTGAACGCACTCTCAGACCTTTAGACAAGCAAATTAATTGGGTGTTGCTTTACATTTATAATCAGAATGACAAGGAATGCTATTTTTGTGTGTGTTGTTATTGTAGTCTTACTGTAGGTAATATACTGAATTGATGTTTGTTAATAGTCAGTTGCTCTGATGTTTCTGCTGCTTCATGCTTGTGTAGAGCTCTAGTGATTTTACTTCTAATGAAAACCATGATATATACAGTCCAGAACAGAACAGGGTTAAAACCAGGAAACCAGCCTTTTAGGATTGCTGTAAATTTAAAACTGATTAAGCTAGTCCCAATTATGGAATCACAGAAGCTACTCCAGTTATTTTGTCAAGAGATTTCTTGTTTATTTTTGTGTTACATTGATGTGTCATTGCACACAATACTTCTATGCAAACTAAACTATAGCTCATCCCTAATCTCTCCTCAGCAAATTTCCCAAAATATAATTATTATTATGAATAACGTTAATAAAAAAAAATACAAAAAAATAACTTTAAGCAATACAATTTTTGTTTTCAATTAATCATGTTTATTTTGAAGGAAAGTACACCTAATTTGAATTGAATTAAAAGATTATTATTGATACAGACTCACTGAACTGTACTATATTATAATAGTTATATATTTTCACACTGTACAACATTAGGCTTTTAATGTATTCAATTTCCTTCTATTAACTAGTCTTTAGACTAACTTTCACATTCTCATTTATAGATGTAGAATATATAATATAAAGTATTTCTAAAACTATCTTTTTAATTAAAAAAAAAATAATAATCTTTTTTTCATGTCTTTTCTTACAGAAGGAATGTGTTTGGACCTTTACATCTATTCATCAGAAGCAGAGCTGTGGGACGTGTGGACAGACATTGACTGTAATGATGGACTACTGATGATGGACGGGTAAGACTTGTAATGTGTGAATGTTGTTGTTTGGCACTTAACATGTACGTTCCCATCATTTTCTTTTTGGAGGGTGACCGCTTTAATAAGCAAATGATGGGAACCTAAATAGGTGGGGAAGGGACGGCGGGGCAAAATTTTTAGACAGCTAAATTTTTAATGTATAAAAAAGCATAACCGCTGCCGTACATTGTGGCAGGGCTCGGGGGGGACCCGAACCATCCCCATCCCTTCACACATACAACATTCACTCATATCGTAGAGATCTGGCTGGGGTCGAACCAGCAACCTCTGAACCCGTGAGGCAGCGCTCTTACCTGTGAGCCACAGATCTCTTGCTGATATATGTGCTGGAACTTATATTTCACTCTTCAATCCCTGTGATTTTACAATAAATCATGCTGAGGTGAGGATCGAACCCATGTCTCCAGTGCAACCCATCAGCCGAGAACGTGTGGTTAGCCACCAGTGATGAGCGGGTTGATCCGAAATGAGCGGGTGCCTGCAGTCACCCGCGGTTACCCGCAGTTACGGGTCATCCAAAAATGCTTTTAATGATATTCGGGTCGCGGTCGGTCGGGTCGTTTGAAAAAAGATGCCAATTAAACATTTGTATTAATATAGTACTAGACACAATTTTTGATGAAATATACAGTCCTACACATTGTTGGCTGAATAACTGGCACAAAGATAACACACAAGCTCAGTTGAAACAGTTCTCGGTTCTATACTGGTGATTCGAGAACCGCCGTGCGTTCGGTACGCAGATAGATGCGCAGTATCAGCTGCTCGTGCTCATCACTTCTCAACAGTGGCACCAACATGTCTCGGTTCAGTGAACTGTTGGAGTTACTGGAGTAAAATATAATTCAGGATATTGATTTATTTCGATTCGGAGGGACTGTCAGGCATGTCTGAAAGTGAGTAACTTGTGGATCAGCACCATAGACAGTAAAATAAATGGACACAACGACCCCGTTGATTTCAATGGAGAGAGCTGAAGCTCAACATGGGCACTCACTTCCTGATAGCAGGGCGTTCTGTGCAGGCTCAAACTGAGCTTGACGGCGTAGTTGTAACGTAAGCAAACTGACTGACTTATAGTAGTTGTGCCAAGAGAAATTTTAATCGTGCACAGAGACGGCGAATCGCGACCTGGAGCAACTTTTGGTAAGTATTCTGATTAGTTATTTTGTCATTTTGCTTCTATGTATGCCACGGGCTGACTTTTAGACAGTGTGGGAAACTTTTCTTTCCTTGTAGAAAAGTTAGCAACTGAGGAGACCAGGAGACTTTTGAGGTATCTCTCACGCAGAAGTTCTTTATTGCGTCGCTGTAGTCATCTCAAAGATAGTCTAACTAAAGGAAAACATTCCCTTACAATTTATACATTTAGAGGGGAGGAGTTTACATTGAGGGGGAGAAACTGAAACAAAAGCAAATGTATATGATTCAACAGGCACCTCAGTTCATCAGCATAGCAGTTTTCTGTGCCTTGAGATGCTAATCTGGAGGAGTTACACTGAGGAGGAGTCTCTTGAAACAAAGCAAATGTAAATGATTCAGCAGATTACCAGAGACGCTAATCTAATCAGTCTGACCAGCGTGGTCACACTTTTACCATTACAAAAGCAAAGCTGAATCTTGAACTTAATGGCCAGGAAGCGCATAAAGACAAAAGCTAATGTGTGACACCTGGAATGCTTGGCTTAATCTTATTGGCCTCAAAATGGTAAACCCTGTATACATTTTACAGTTGAAAATATTGTTAAATCTTTATGAAACATTTAATAAATTTGTTTTCCTTCAGTCCCCCCTTTTGAGAGTATTAATAACTCTCACATTATGTACAAATTTAAACACTTACAGTTCATTCATGTAACTTGTGCTAGTTACAGGCACAGCATGTTCTGTGTTTGCTTTTTCTGTAATTGCATGCTGACACAGAAAACAAAACATGCAATTAGGGTCCGTGAAGTTCTTACGGAAGAATCAACTTCTGTCATCTGGTGTAAGTTTTTGCTGAAAGATCAAGACTATCTGGTTGGAACATCCTGTTTGTGCACAAGTGATTCAATGCAGCCATCTTTGGTTGTGGTCTGCAACATTTCCAGCAAAAACAAGGTTTCTGGAGTCTTCAATTTGTGTGATGTCCAGGATGGTTTGTAGGACGACAATCTTGATCATTTTTAATGGATGACTGAAGGCTCCGTAAGTCTTTTCTCTGCGTTGTGTATTTTTTCTTCTTTACTTTGGTGATAGTTGGCTTGGCAGTGGGTCTCATTGTTCTCTGGAAGTGGTGTCTTCATACGCAGGTGAAGACGTCTGTGCGTATGGGTCTCGGGACAGCCATCAAGTGGTACCTAACAGGAAGACAAAAGACAGGAGAGCAGTATTTCTTCAAAGACAAGGGTTGTATCCTGCTGAGTAAACACTGAGTCTGCTATTGTTCTCTCTTTCCCTATTATTTAATTCTCGACACCTAAAGAAACACAGTGAGGTGAGGAATTGACTAAATGGATGGGGAAGGCCTATGAGGGAGTCTTCACCGAAAGGGTTGGCCCCCAAAGCCTGATGCATTTGGTTCTTCCCTTGGCTCCTCACTGTTTTCGTGTCCTATCATGTCCCTGTGGGTGGCAGAACTTTGCAGAACACTTTGCAATGTGACACATGATACCAAGTTTCTTTTCTTCCTTGACACAATACTGTCGATCAACATCCCTTGATGGGGCACATGCCATATAGGCTCTAATGGCTTGACCTGTCCTGTGACATGTGTACTTTCATCTATGTAATTCTATCATGAGTTATTTTTCCTTCATCCTCTAACAAAACATCAGTCATTGTAGACATTATACGTGAGAATGGGTGAGGGTAGTTAAACCAATTTCCCCAATGGGAAAAGGTGACAAAATTGACTTTTGCTTGATTCATTAGTGCTACACTGCATGTGGACATTTTGCATACAGTCTGACCTAACATTATTATTGATGAAAGGCCTGTACTGTAGAATTACATTTAAGGCTGTGAGTTTACTTAACCAGTCCCCTAAGGGAAAGCTGAGATAGTCACTTTTCTTTTGTTCTGATAAACAAACATAAGTCTTTCATCTCTGTTGTAAGTTTCTGGGGAAATTAAGCACTCACAGCCCAAATGGTTAACACGTCAACAAGCTGCCCCACCCGTTTAAAGACGTGGGGAATGGTGGCTTCAGAGTAGCAAGCAAACTGAGAAGTTGGGCAAAAAGGTTGACTTCTCTAAAGTTCTTTCTGCTTTTTCTACACTCTCTGCTCCAATGTCCCGGCTGACCACAGTAATAACACCTGCCCTCTCTCTTAGGACATTTACGTTTCTGTGGGTTTTTTGTGCTGACCTTAAAAGAGGCTGCTGCAATTTTTACTCTTTCCTTTACATCATAGTCTCTTTCCCAAGCAGTTAACCTGTCTAGGTTACTTCTTAAGGTTCCAGCTTGCCATGTCATTTCTAAGAAAGGTAATGCATTCTTTTGTTCTGACAACAGCCCATCAAACCACGTGCGAAGTAATGCACCATTGTCATTTAACACTTTCTCTGAAGTGTCAGCTATTCCACTGTATGCAGCTGCTGTCTGACAGAACCTTTCTGTGTACTCAGTCACACTTTCATCCTTCTTTTGCATACACCTAGTAATCTTTGACCAGTCCACTTTTGGTCCAACGATTTCCTTTAAGATTTTCAAAACACCTTCTCTCAATTCACTTCTACTGGCACGTTGTAGTTCAGAGGTAACAGCAGACTCAAAACTGTTGAATTCGGATTCAGTCAGAATTTGAGACATTAACTGTGTGACTTCTGTTAACGACATGTCGTAGAGACGCATCTTACTGATCAATGCTCTTCTAAATTCAGAAAACTGTGTGCGTGCTGAAGGCAAACTCTGTGACAATCTCTCTATGTCTCTAGGTCCAAGTGTTTTGGCAACAGTTTGGATTTGAACAACAGAAGCACTAGAAGGAACAGTTTCTGACTTTTCAATTCCCTGCGATCTTTTTCTAGCCCCACACACGTTCACTGAATTTACATGCTTATCTGTTACTGATGGGATGTCTACATCACTTTCAAAGAATGCTTGTAAATCAGGGTAGATGTTATCAGGCTGTCTTACTACTTCCACATCAGTTTTTTCTGCATCTTTGTTGCGGTTCAATTTCTTGGTCAATGCGGAAACTCTAGCCCGTAGTTCTTTGTTCTCTTTCTCTAGCTCTGACTTTTGCTCAGACTGTTGTGTAGCCAGTGCTAAACCATACTCTCTATGGCAACAGATTATGCCTTTCATGTTTTTCTTTCTGATACATGCTCCTAATACTTTTTTACACTCATCTACTGCCCAAGTCTTGTCAGGATGAATCTCATATTTCTGTGTTAGTTCTTTCCTAACTTTTTCTGTAACTATTAGGTTCATTTGTTCTCCTAACAGTGTTTTGAAATCGCTATCTGACCACAATGGAGTGGCAAGGCCACTTTTCTCAGTCGTAGGAATCAACCTAGCATTTTTCCTAACCATTTTGTGATATTCTTTACCTCACACAAAAACCTAAACTTTCTCTGATCAAACAGAGGCTACACTTGTTTACACAGATTGACTATTGTTAAACCTTCTTTGGTAGACCAAAAGATATCCACAATATTTCTAGCACTTTATGCTAATCTTCCCTGCTTGTACAGAGGATCAAACTTTCATCTCTAAAGTAACTTTTTAGAGGGTAACACCACAAAATAACAAAAAACAAACAACACTAACTGGACTTCAGTCAGAAAAGTTCTTTTTTTGTTGAGATCTTGTTCTGGAACTCAGTCCGCTTTGAGATCTTGTTCTGCTTGAAGTTTTCAAGATTCAGTTGAGATTCTCTGTTGAAATCTTTTGTTGCTTGAAGTTTCAGTTCTGGATTCAGGTAAGATTCTTTGTTGAAATCTTTTGTTGCAGTTCTTGATTCAGGTAAGATTGCTCTATCCGGGTCACGGCACCAAATTGTGGGAAACTTTTCTTTCCTTGAAGAAAAGTTAGCAACTGAGGAGACCAGAAGACTTTTGAGGTATCTCTCACGCAGAAGTTCTTTATTGCGTCGCTGTAGTCATCTCAAAGATAGTCTAACTAAAGGAAAACATTCCCTTACAATTTATACATTTAGAGGGGAGGAGTTTACATTGAGGGGGAGAAACTGAAACAAAAGCAAATGTATATGATTCAACAGGCACCTCAGTTCATCAGCATAGCAGTTTTCTGTGCCTTGAGATGCTAATCTGGAGGAGTTACACTGAGGAGGAGTCTCTTGAAACAAAGCAAATGTAAATGATTCAGCAGATTACCAGAGACGCTAATCTAATCAGTCTGACCAGCGTGGTCACACTTTTACCATTACAAAAGCAAAGCTGAATCTTGAACTTAATGGCCAGGAAGCGCATAAAGACAAAAGCTAATGTGTGACACCTGGAATGCTTGGCTTAATCTTATTGGCCTCAAAATGGTAAACCCTGTATACATTTTACAGTTGAAAATATTGTTAAATCTTTATGAAACATTTAATAAATTTGTTTTCCTTCAACAGTAAAAGATTGCCTGCGAGGCTGTGCGAGCTTCTCTTCCTGTCTATACGGTAATTTTTTACTGTGCGACAGACAGTCGAGTGTTTATGACGCAATTTTGAGCTTATTTTTACAAGAACGGCTTCTACGTGGCCATAACGTAACATACAAAGTAATGGAGCCTTTTATACATTGGCGTGTTTCTTTAGAAATAAATAATGGATACATGGAGTCTTTAGACGCCTCAGGTGTAAAGTTATTCGCTGTCAAAGTGACGCCAAAATGAATGGGAGTCAATGGGATGCTAACAGCAGGTGATAGTGGGCTACAATGACAGCCCCCAGAGGGAGCTTCAGCTTCCGGCTGATGAATTACCCCCTTGATCAGCACTGACGCAAGACGCGAACTGTTTCGAACGATTCATTTCAATTTAGTGTACTAGTTCGACCGGTTCACTAAAAAGAACCGGTTCAAAAGAACGATTCGTTCACGAACCGGCCATGTCTATGATCACTACAGTCTGCAGAGAGATGGCGGCGGCAAGAGAAAAGGTGATGACTGAGAAGCTCCGCAAATACACAAATAGAAAGAGTAAAAGTGTGGGAGACATTTGCTAAAATAATGAAAGACGATGACCTGGCTTTGCCTTTGTTATGTGTAGGATTACGTCTTCTTGCGATTGTAGCAGGCATAGTTGCCTGGTTAGGTTGAGTAACAGCCGAGTGCCGATTGAATTGGCAATTACCTAATTTGATTCAGGTGCGCTATAGGTGCGGGAGCACGCATAAAGGGTTCTGTGTATTGGAAGCGTGTAGGCTGTTGTAAGCTCTGTTGCTGCTTTCCTGAGCCGTTCTCATATGGGATTCTGGAGCCGCGTCGCGCATCCTTTTGGGTACGTTATCAGATAGAGAAATCTTGTTATTCGTGGTGAGCTGTTGGCTGTATGTATGCGCTTTGTGCTTTTAGTATGCGTGACGGGCGGTGTTTACCTATCGCGGCTTGACAGTGGGCAGACTGATTTGCGGAAAATCAGGTGGGTAAACTAGTATTGACGTAATGGGAGAATATTTGCGAAAAGACATTTTTTACGTTGTGTTCCTCCTCTGTTCTAGTGGACGAGCGAGTATTATCGCCATGAGTGCAGCAAGCTGATTGGGACCGTGACCTGGCTTCCCCTTCTCTGTGTCATTTTTAATTATTCCCTTTGGGGTTTCGTTCTTCTTCGTCCCGTCTCTCTGCCGTGCGCTGCTTTGGCCTCGCTTCTTCTGTGCCTGTGACTGGCCCGTATCCAGTGGACTCGACGCTGGGGAGCGCGAGACTCGTACAGCCTGCTCTCATTGGTTGCTGCTGATCGCCCCGCACTGTTTCAACTGAACTGGACGAGTGTTCGTGGAATTAGGGCTGGGCGATAAAACGATAACGATAATTATCGCGATATAATTTTTCTCGATAAAACGATATCAAGAGGTCGATAAATGTTCGATAATGTTTCTGCGCCAAAAGCGGAACGAAACTCTTTTGAGCCGCGCGCGCCACCCGGAGCATTTATCCACTCGGCTCAGAGTCCAAACGGCAGTGAGCGCAGCGCGCGAGCAAGCTAGAGCAGACGCGATTGCTTTGGTCGTCTCGCTCAAGACTTCCAGCGAGAAGCGCTTGAGTTCAGCGAAGAACACAGATGTCAAGTTTAAACCAGTTTAGGGCAGATGAAACACCACTTACAAAAAGGAGAAACACTGCGTGCAAGGATCCAGTCAGAATCTGAATTGATACTGAATCCATTTAGCCTACCATGGATTTACTGCAAGGTTAGCCAAGTAATATTAACTGCACCTTTAAATGTGGGATATACATATATAATTGTATAATATTATTAATGTAGACAATTCATTAAATGTCTTATGGAATTTGAGTACAACATTTAATAATGTATTTAACTGTTAGGCCACTGTTTTCATACAAATACCACAGAAAACATAAAGTTACATTTTGCCATGATAGTGAGGTGCTAAGATATAGGCTATACCTGGATTTATCTGTGGTTATCATCATCTAAATGCATGAGACTGGATGACCAATGGTTAATTTTAATACAACTCAGTCAGAATATTACTTTTGCCAAATAAAAATGTGGTCGTTACATAAAAAAAACAGATGTTACTGTTTTTGTTAATGAACATAAATTTAACATTAGCTTAGTATTAGCTTGAGTTAGGATGCAGATTTACTGTCAACTCACAGTCAAATATGCATTTTCAGACAAAACATGTAATTTGAATATTAAAGCCTGCATTGCAAACTGTGCTGCAGAAATATTTTTCTATTCATATATTTATTTTAGGGAAAAATGTTTGAATGTTCTACCTCATATTTGTGAAATGTTCACCTGTTTGGCAAGTGTTTGTCATGATATGTTCTGACAATAAAGAGTATAGTTTAAAACCACAATTCACGCTCTGGTTAATACAACTTTCACTTAGGAGCAAAAATCTGCCTTTAAACTTGAAAGAAATAAAGATTTGACATATATCGTGATAATTATCGATATCGACTGATATAAAAAAAATTATCGTGATAATTTTTTTTGGCCATATCGCCCAGCCCTACGTGGAATTCATGCGGTGTGTGAATGAACCCATAAGATGGTGTGAGTTGGGTGAGTGTTTGTCGGTTGCGTTGCGTGTGTATGTGTGCAAACGCCCTTGCGAGAAACGCGTATTGACGCTGGTGTGCTTTTTAAGGAGTGAGTGAGTGGTGCGTGTGTGATTGTTGTATGGTGTACGGATCAAGACAAGAGTAATGTGATTTTTTTTTTTGTTGTTGTTTGATTGATTTATCATTTATGATGTGATTGTATTCTCCTTTTTTTTGTTTATTTGTGATTAATCTGTGAGTTTTGTTGGATTGGCTAGGAGTGTTGCCTGCTCAGATCCAAACTAATGGGTACCCTTGTTCACTGAGTGATTTGATTCTTTGAATTTGTTTGTCACTGAAATGCACGTGTGCGTGTGGTGAAATGAGTACATTAAACATACGGTTGAAGTGCTTGTAGTGAAGTGGAATTGAGTAGGTTTGTTACCTCTTCTGCCATCTGACCTGTTGCCTTAGATTGCCTGATTTTTGTTGATCTTTATTTTGATTTGTTTGTTCTCTATTTTGATTTGATGTCATATTAATCTATGTGTTGAACTCTGTGTGTGTGTGGAGCTTGATTTTTAGCATAATAAAGTATTATTTTACAAATTCACGTCTCTGCTCTGTCTTGTGGGAACAAACCTGTGTCCTTAATGGACCATTATTTTCCCTGGGTGAAATTCCCTGGGTGGCGTAGTCGTGCTGTATGATAGTGGAGTCCAGAGCAACGAAATACATCAGTTAGGTGCCACACGATGCTGTGTTGTTACATGTCTATGGCCCAATAACGCTCCGATGAGCATTTACTACTTTTAAAAAGAATGCGGTCAGGAAGCGGGTCGGGTACAATTTTTTTTTTTTTACTTTTTTTGCGGTCCGAGTTGCGGGCGGGTAGTTGAAAACGTCGGTCGGTTGCTGGTTGTTTACACATTGACCCGCGCATCACTGGTGTGCACTGCTCCGGCCATGGATGACTTCCCTACACATGACTTCAATACACGCACACCTATGGCACCAGTGGCATGGACAGCAGGCCTCTGTTCAGGGAGACGTCGGCCAGGGTAACTCGACTGTTTGACTGGTTTTTGTAGTGTGTAAAGTTAACATGAAATCAACAACTTTTGTTGCTATTCCAAATAACATATTTGCCATGATTATAATATCCCATCGAAATATAATATGAGCAAAAAAAATGTATGACCAGTCACAGGTAAAGCAAATATTGTTGATCATCTCCAAACAAGGTCAGGATATTAGATGGTAAGCAAACAATCAGATAGAAAAGTAATGTCCGCAACACAGCTTATGCTCCCATATTTAATAAAAAAGCATGAGCTTCGTCTCATAATCAATGTGTTGGATGCAGGAATATAGATCTGAGTGACTTTGACAAGGGCCAAGTTGTTATGGCAATTCGATTGGGTCAGAGTATCTCTGAAACGGCAAGGCTTGTGGGTCGCTTGAAGGTCGTCACGCAAGATTGCAATGATGGTTATGGACAGAATGTGTCAGCACACAGTGCGTTGCACTCAGTTGCATATGGGGCTGTGTTACCCAAGACCAATCAGAGTGCTTATTATGACCCCTGTCCACCGTTGAAAGTGCCTACATGAGCGTCAGCACTGGAGCAGTGGAAGAAGGTTGCCTGGGAAGTGATTGCACCAGGATTGCACTGTGGGACAATGACAAGCCAGTGGAGTGAGTTGGATGCTCTGCAGGGAAACCATGGCCATTTATGTGGATGTAAATTTGACAGAAGATTGTTGCTGGTGACGATGGTGTTCCCTGGTGGAAGAGGCCTCTTTCAGCAGGATAATTCAGGAATGGTTTGAGGAACATGATGAAGATGTTGCCCAGGCCTCCAAATTCCCCATTTGAGCATCTTTGGGTTGTGTTGGACCAACAAGTTTGATGCACAGCGGCTCCACCTCACAACCTACAGGACTTGAAGCCTCTGCTGTTAAAGTCTTAAAGGTGGCAGAAACACAGGACACCTTCAGGGTTGTGTAGAGTCCACACCTTGATGGGTCAGAGCAGGTTTGGCAACAGTATATTAGACCATAATATTTTCGCTCAGGCACAATGTGACTTTTAATCACACAATGTAACTTTATTTCATATTGTGTAAACTTAATTTCGCAGCTACTTGCCGTGTTTTGCTTTATAATGGTGCTATGTAGATATTTAAAAAGATAACATGTAGTGCAGCACCTTGATTTTCTGTCAATGGCACTAATATATTTTTGATGAAGTTTTATTAACTAAGTTCGGGAGGAGCACGTTCAGATAATTAACACGAGTGGACAGCAATCAAGCAATCAAAGATGAGAGGGTACAAATAGACTCAGCAGTCTTACCCTCGATTCATTGACAGTTTGCAGCATTTAGTAGATTGCCTCTTCGGTCACCTACGATTACTCGCAGCATGTCTTCAACAAGCTCCTCTTCCGACGAAGAATTCACCACGGATGTAACTTCTCACTCCGCTGGTCCCACGGTCATCCCTTTTACGCCGGTTGGTGCACCTGAGCCCCCGGCATCTCCTCGCGGCCGCACACCGGCCCGATCAGCCAGGCGCTCAGCAAGACGCCATGACCAGTCTTCGCCGCCTCCGGCAAGACTTCCATCTTCTTCCCCGGCGTCCTCCTACTACCGCTCGGCCATCCCGACAATTCCACCCATCGGGAAATGGACCGTTGCTGGGTTGAGGCAAGCGCTGGGTAACATCGATCTACAAGTTCCAAGGAAACTGAATAAAGCGGAGCTTTATGATTTATACGTCTCCTTAAATCCAACTCCTAAGACGACCCACAGGCAGAGCAAAGTCCGCAAGGCTCAACATTCGCCTGCTCAGTCACCACTCTCGTCTCTCCGCACAGGAT
The DNA here is from genome assembly GCA_038021265.1 of Cyprinella venusta. Taxonomy (NCBI): domain Eukaryota; kingdom Metazoa; phylum Chordata; class Actinopteri; order Cypriniformes; family Leuciscidae; genus Cyprinella; species Cyprinella venusta. The sequence continues at coordinate 25,579,775 of CM075880.1, forward strand.
GCAGCTCGCTTCGCCCTTCGAGCCGCCGCAGCAACAGGCCCTCAGCGAGCCAGGGCCGCGCTTCAGGTTTCGGCTCAACAGCTCCACTACCACCTTTTGATCAGGCCCAGCCCTCCACCTCTGCTTCCGCCGCCGCAGTGCCACATACAGCCGGGCCCAGCGGCCTCCCCACAGCCGCTCAATTCTACACTCCCGCTGTACATAACCCTTTTCCTTTCCAGTGGCCTCCAGCTCCAGTTGCAGACACTAGCGCGAAGCTATCGCCGCTAGCATCACAGACCCAACCATATCAACAACAGGTCTACCCAACAGGTTACAACCCCGCCCACTTCCAGTGGCCTGCAGCTCCAGCAACTCAAACAAGCGCGGGCCCGCCTCCGCTTGCAACGCAACCTCACACCGCTTTCTATCATCCCTCACTTCCTCCAACTAACTTTCCTTCTCATTTTACAACAGGGCATCCAATCGCGAAGGCACAGCCGTCAATCGCAGCCCTGGATTATACCCTTCCCAGCTCCATTATACAAACTAAATCACCATATTCTCTCTTCACAGCCACCCCGATGCCCGTTCCGCTCAACGCAGTTGCCATGGAACCCCCACCAGTTTCTCAATCCATCCGTGCTCAGATCCTCTCAGGTACGGACATAGACCTCTCCACTCTGTTGTCTCTCCTCCCTACAGCCGAATCAGACCGCCAAGTGGATTGCTGCGATTTTTCAGTGACCCTGAAAAACACAAACACACACTCATCTCGCGTCCTTTCATTTCCCGAATTCACGATCACTTTTTCACGTTTCACGGAAATCATCTGTTCAGCCTTCCCCCACAGGCGGCGCGAACTGAACGATTATCAAGCAATCATTGCCGAACTCGCGCTGTCCTATGGGGGAGGGCATTTCTACACGTACCATAAACTTTTTTCTGCAAAAAGTGCCGTGCGAGTCGCACAATGGAATCAGTGCACATACTGGGGTGCACTTGACTCGGATCTTAACAGCAGGGTATTTTTAGGTTGCAAAAACATCACTTGTGCAGTTTGCAGGTCAGTAGCTCACTCAACCGCAACATGCCCACAGGTCATAGGCGTAATTATATGGGGGGACAGGGGGACACGTCCCCCCCGATATTCAAAGAACGACAATTTGTCCCCCCCAATACTTGATCATACTGTATGCGGGCAATGTCGATGTGATTGCAAATACGTCTTTCTCTCCAGCTCCGAAAATATAAAATCCCAGCCCCGAAAATTGGGAAAAAATGAAAATTTTCTGTGGACAGAACCCTTTCGCTGCTCCATCAACGTTTCATGCCAAATCGCTATATTTCCTTGTTTAAAATGTACCGCAAGATACAGTTTCTTTCCAAAACGCGATAAGCGCCAGCCCTGTTTTTAGCCAAAACGCAATAAATCCCCGAATTGGATGAGCGTTCACGCAATCCAGCACGGCGGCACTCTGAACAGAGGTTTGTTTATGTTCATTCATTCCTCAAAATGAGTCATAGTTTTCTAGTCGACTAGAAGTAGATCATTTAAGTCATTTGTCTAATCAGTAATCACATATATTTATTTAATTAAATTGATGAGAAACCATGAGCGTATTTAATTGCCTATTCCTATTCCTATTGCCTAAGTAATACTAAATCCACCACCTATGTGCCGCGTGCAGCAACCACCAGCGCAATTCAAGATTCAACGTTTGACGAAAGCAGGCAGCCCTGTAATCATTTCAACACAGGCAAATGTCAAAGAGCGCGCTGCCGCTACATGCACATCTGCAGCTTTTGTGGCGGCGCCCATGCTCGCATTGTATGCCCAGTCTTCAAGTCTGTGAATAAAAAATCAAAAAATTATTTGGCGACTCCTGTGAATATTTCGCGCATGCAACACGAACTAGCTCATCACCCAGATGCCGAATTTACTGATTATCTGCTGTCAGGTCTAAAAAACGGCTTTAAACCCGGTTTAGAATGCCCGCTTTCTCAAAACGTCATATGCAATAATCTCCAATCCGCCCTGACAGAACCTGAAGTTGTAGACAAAACTGATTTAAAAAGAAGTTGAGTCAGGCTTCATGATCGGTCCGTTTGACAATCCTCCATTTAATCCATTTCGTATCAGCCCCATGGGAGTGGCTACAAGGAATTTCTCGGGTAAAAAACGCCTAATAATCGACCTGTCAGCCCCGCACAATTCTCCGTTCCCAAGCATAAACAGCCTGATCCCTCTCTATGAATTTTCACTCAAATACCACGACATAGATCAAGCTATCGACATGATAAAAATCGCAGGTCGGGGTGCTTGGCTTGCAAAAATCGACACTACTTCTGCTTTCAAAGTAATGCCTATTCATCCAGGTTCATGGCACCTATTTGGAGTTCGCTGGCTCAGGAAATATTATTTCGCTGTTCGTTTAACATTTGGTTGCAAAAGCAGCCCCAAAATATTTGACATGCTATCAGAAGCCGTTTGCTGGATCCTGTCGAACAACTATGCCATCCCCTACCTCATTCACCTGCTAGACGATTTTTTAATAATCTCGCCTCCCGATGCTATTCCAGCAGTGCACCTACTCACGGTTCAAAACGTTTTCTCTGAGCTAGGAATTCCTATCGCAGAGGAAAAAACCATGGGCCCCGCAACGTCCATCGAGTTCCTAGGAATTAATTTGGATTCAGACAAATTCCAAGCATCCCTCCCCAAAGAAAAAAATGACCGAATAATCCTCGTCTCCTCTACTTTCCTTGAAAAATCTAATTTTTCAAAACGCGAACTCCTGTCCCTGCTCGGTCATTTAAACTTCGCAATGCGCATCAGTGAGCCAGGCAGGCAGTGAGCCACCATCACGGGCCTCCCCGATCAAGCATCCAGGCCCTTTCTCAAGATGCCAGTCCGCCAATCTCGGCACTCATTGGAGGTCTTTAGTCCGGCGGCTGTCTTCTGCTTCTTGCCTATTTGGGGGAGTACTCTGGGTTCGGGCTGAATTCGAGCTCGGAGCCCTCCTTCCGGACAGCACGCCAAATACGCATTAAATCTTATTCCTCAATTATATGTAAGTGTGAACTCGTGAAATGAAGTTTTATTAACTAAGTTCGGGAGGAGCACGTTCAGATAATTAACACGAGTGGACAGCAATCAAGCAATCAATGATGAGAGGGTACAAATAGACTCAGCATTCTTACCTCGATCCATTGACAGTTTGCAGCATCCCTCCTCCACCCCTTCTCCACACTCCTAATTCTCCACACTCCTCTTTCTAAAAAGCACTTACATACGGGGGGAGTACTCTGGGTTCGGGCTGAATTCGAGCTCGGAGCCCTCCCTCCGGACAGCACGCCAAATACGCATTAAATCTTATTCCTCAATTATATGTAAGTGTGTACTCCTGAATTGGATCACTTTAAGGATAGAATCAACAATTTAGTGATCGGTGGACTCGCGTTTTTACTCGTCCTGGTAAGTTTTTACAACTAATAAAGATCTCGATATGTCTGTTTATCGTGTTGTAAATTATTAATTTTCCCCATCTCTTTCAGGTAACCATCATAAGTTCAGTCATCTTCCTGTCACTGCCTCCCAAGCCATTGAATATTTTCTTTGCCATCTGTATCATGCTAGTCTGTGGGTCAGTGTTGGTTCTGGTAAGTCAGGAAAGACTTGCTATGTAAGTCTAAAAAGCATTAGGGTTCAAATAAATGTTTTAAATGCAATCCCATCCATTTTTCTTTCAGATATTCTGGTATAGACAGGGAGACCTGTAGCCCAAGTTTCGCAACTTGATCTTCTACATGCAGGGCCGTAGCCAGCTATGAGGTCACCGAGGTCCGGACCTCGGCCATTTTTTTACATTCAAAAATAAAATGTCATGCTCTCTGAATGATTAATTAACCGTGTTTAAACCACCTCATATGAGTGTTCGCAATTCGTTGCTGCGAGAAGCTAGCGCAGTGAACGGGGCTCGAGAGCGCGTTGTGAATGAGGGCGCGCGACTCGCAAGTGCAGCCTCCGTGTTGCCAGATCCACCTAATGGAAAGGTGCAGTAATATCCTGGACCTGTTTTTCCGATTTAATGTGACACTTTAGGAAGTTATTAAAGTGAAAAGTTGCATGTTAGGGATAGATCTGAGGAGTCAATGAATTATCAGTCAATGATGATAATCTTTCATCTAGTCTAAACACAAGAAGAAGGTGGAATAGAACCCACAACCACTCACTACAGATCCAATATTGCTACCACTGAGCCACTGAAGACGACGCAGTTCTATTGGTTCTCTTTGTAGATTTATCTTTCGTCTAATGACGGGGGCGCCAAATCCAGAGAATTCGGGAAAATTGGGGGGAGTTTTCGGGGATTGGCACACAGCTTCCAGGAACCTGGGGCCGCCATGTCCCTGAATTCTCCGCAAATTCTCTCCGAAATCCCTGAATTCTGCAGGATTTCTCCTGACTTGGCGCCCCCCTCAGGAGTGAATTGATATATGCAGCATAGAAGTATACACAGCTACATCTATGCTGCATATATCTATGCACCAATGAAACCGAAAGCTTCAAGAGGCTCAAACCCCTGAGCCACTTGAGAGCTGAAAGCTCCAAGTGGCTCAAGGGTTTGAGCGTTGCTTCATCGTGTGGAGGATTTAGGTTCAAGTCCCACTCTTTGCATTAAAATGCTTTTTTTATTGTTTTGTCCAAATAAAAAAGACATGCCTCCAAAGTAAAGTGAAAGAGTGGAAGCTAGAATGGCTCAGTGGTTTGAGTGTTAACCTATCATGTAGAAGATTCATGTTCAAATCCCATTCTTTGCATTAAAATGCTTTATTTTGAACAGTTTTGTCAAAAATAAAAAGACATGACGTGTGGAGAATCCTGGTTTGAGTCTCTTGATGGTAAAAATCTTTAGTTTCACTGGTTTGGTTCAAATAAAAGACCAATCTTCAAAAAGGACATCCAACTGTTACAAATGTAAGTGGTTCAGTGGTAAAAGCGTTTCTGTTCTGTGTTGAAAATCCTGGTTCAAATCTCACTTTTGCAGTGGAAAATACTTAAGTTTGATTGTTTAAGACAAACAGAAACACTTAAATGAAGTGGCTCAGTGGTCTGACTGTTGTGATTCCATGTTCGACTCTCAGGTTCGAGCCTCTATTTTTGATGCTTTAGTTTCACTGGGTTTGTCCAAATAATGAAGACATGCTCCCAAGAAAAGAAGAGGGAATGTAGACGGTCCAGTGGCTCAGTGGTGTGAGTGTCGCTGTCTCGTATGGAGAATCCTGGTTTGTTTCTCTTGTTGTTAAAAATCTTTAGTTTCACTGGTTTGGTCCAAATAAAAGACCAATCTTCAAAAAGGACATCCAATTGTCGCAAATGTAAGTGGTTCAGTGGTAAAAGCGTTGCTGTTCTGTGTTGAAAATCCTGGTTCAAATCTCACTTTTTTGGTGGAAAATACTTTAGTTCGATTGTTTGCGACAAACAGAAACGGTGAACTGAAGAAGCTCCTGTGGCTCAGTGGTCTGAGTGTTGTGATTCCTGTTGGAAACCCGGGTTCCAGCCTCACTCTTATCATGCTTTAGTTTCACTGGGTTTGTCCAAGAAAGACATGTTCCCAAAAAAAGAAGCATGAGTGTGTATGCTCCAGTGGCTCAGTGGTCTGAGTGTTGTGATTCCATGTGGGAATACCAGGTTCAAGCCTTGCTTTTCTGCGTCTTTAGTTTTGTCGGGTTTGTCCGAGAGAAAAGAAGACATACTCACAATAAAATAAGTGCATGAGTGTGGAAGGTCCAGTGGCTCAGTGGTGTGAGTGTTGCAGTTCCATATGGGAAAATGGGTTCAAACCTCACTATTGCGATGCTTTGCTTTATTTTCGTCGGGTTTGTTGAAAAGAAAAAAAGACATGGCCCCCCAAAAAAGCAGTGTGAGGGCTGTAGGTCCAGTGGCTCAGTGGTGTGAGTGTCAATCTCTCGTGTGGAGAATCCAGGTTTGAATCTCTTGATGGTAAACTTTTTTTAGTTTGATTGGTTTGGTCCAAATAAAAGAACAAATCTTCAGCAAGGATGTCTAACTGTAAGTGGTTCAGTGGTAAAAAGCGTTGCTGTTCTGTGTTGGAAATCCTGGTTCAAATCTCACTTTTGCTGTTGAAATTACTTTAGTGTGATTTTTTGAGACAAACAGAAACATTGAAATGAAGAAGCTCCTGTGGCTCAGTGGTCTGAGTGTTGTGATTCCATGTGGGAAATCCGGGTTCCAGCCTCACTCTTATCATGCTTTAGTTTCACTGGCTTTGTCCAAGAAAGACATGTTCCCAAAAAAGGAAGTGTGAGTGTGTGTTGCTCAGTGGTCTGAGTGTTGTGATACCTTGTGGGAAACCTGGGTTCAAATCACACTCTTGTGACGCTTTAGTTTCACTGGATTGTCGAAGTAAGACATGCTCCCAAAAAAAGAAGAGTGAGTGTGCAAGCTACAGTGGCTCAGTGGTCTGAGTGTTATGGTTCCATGTGGAAAACCAGGGTTTGAGCCTCACTCTTACCATGCTTTAGTTTCACTGGCTTTGTCCAAGAAAGACATGTTCCCAAAAAAGGAAGTGTGAGTGTGTATGGTCCAGTGGCTGAGTGTTGTGATTCTATGTGGGAAACCTGGGTTCCAGCCTCACTCTTATCATGCTTTAGTTTCACTGGCTTTGTCCAAGTTAGACATGTTCCCAAAAAGGAAGTGTGAGTGTGTGTGGTCCAGTGGCTCAGTGGTCTGAGTCTTGTGATTCCATGTGGGAGACCCGGATTCGAATCACACTTTTGTGATGCTTTAGTTTCACTGGATTGTCGAAGTCGACATGCTCCCAACTCATCCACATGCTCCCAAAAAAAGAAGAGTGAGTGTGCAAGCTCCAGTGGCTCAGTGGTCTGAGTGTTATGGTTCCATGTGGGAAACCAGGGTTTGAGCCTCACTCTTACCATGCTTTAGTTTCAAGGGGTTTGTCCAAGAGAGAAAAAGACTTGCTCCCAAAAAAGTAAGTATGTGTGTGGATGGTCCAGTGGCTCAGTGGGTGAGCTCTTACTCCCCAGTTGGGAGGTTCCTGGTTCAAGACTAGGCTGGACACTGAAGCAAGTGATGGTTGCAGGATGGAGGAGGATGGAGGATGGAGGATGGAGGATGGAGGATGGAGGATGGAGGATGGAGGATGGAGGATGGAGGATGGAGGATGGAGGATGGAGGATGGAGGATGGAGGATGGAGGAGGATTACTGAAGATTGTGGAGGAGTATCTAGGATGAGAACTATAGATAATAGTGTGTATGAGGTGAGGAATAAAATATTTTTTGGTGCATGCTAATGCTGTGTACATTTTATGTATTCCAAAATTAAAATTTTGGTTAAGTCCAACAAAAAAATGCCTCTCTCTGCAGCAACACCGCTGCTGGATATCGTCCCAGAAATCCCCAGGGGGAGGAGTTAGGTTATTTCCTCCCCCCTTCGTGTCCTGACCGTCTCTCGTCCCCCAGCTGCAGATCTGGAGGATGTTCGTCAACGCAACCATGCTTCACGGTCCAGCCCGGTCTTGAACCAGGAACATCCCAACCTCCCGATTCGGGAGTGAGAGCTCATCCACGGAGCCACTGGACCATCCACACTCAAACTACTTTTTTTTGGGAGCATGTCTTCTTTATTTGGACCAAACCGGTGAAAGAAGAGTTTTACCAACAAGAGACTCGAACCAGGATTCTCCACACAAGAGCGCAACGCTCACACCACTGAGCCACTGGACCATACACGCTCATACTTAATTTTTTGGGAGCATGTCTTTCTCTCTCTTGGACAAACCAGTTGAAACTAAAGCATGATAAGAGTGAGGCTCGAACCCTGGTTTCCCACATGGAATCACAACACTCAGACCACTGAGCCACTGGACCACACACACTCACACTTCCTTTTTTTTGGGAACATGTCTTCTTTATTTGGATCAAACCGGTGAAAGAAGAGTTTTACCAACAAGAGACTCAAACCAGGATTCTCCACACAAGAGTGCAACGCTCACACCACTAAGCCACTGGACCATCCACACTCGTACTTAATTTTTTGGGAGCATGTCTTTTTCTCTCTTGGACAAACCCATTGAAAATAAAGCATCATAAGAGTGAGGCTCAAACCCTGGTTTCCCACATGGAACCATAACACTCAGACCACTGAGCCACTGGAGCTTGCACACTCACTCTTCTTTTTTTGGGAGCATGTCTTACTTCGACAATCCAGTGAAACTAAAGCATCACAAGAGTGTGATTCAAACCTGGGTTTCCCGCATAGAATCACAACACTCAGACCACTGAGCCACAGGAGCTTCTTCATTTCAATGTTTCTGTTTGTCTCAAAAAATCACACTAAAGTAATTTCAACCGCAAAAGTGACATTTGAACCAGGGTTGTCAACACAGAACAGCAACGCTTTTACCACTGAACCACTTACAGTTGGATGTCCTTTTTGAAGATTGGTCTTTTTATTTGGACCAAACCAATCAAACTAAAAATGTTAACCATCAAGAGACTCAAACATGGATTCTCCACACGAGAGATTGACACTCACACCACTGAGCCATTCAAGCTTCCACTCTTTCACTTTCTTTTGCAGGTATTTCTTTTTTATTTGGACAAAACCATTCAAAATAAAGCATTTTAATGCAAAGAGTGGGACTTGAACCCAAATCCTCAATATGATAGAGGAACACTCTGACCACTGAGCCATTCAAGCTTCCACTTTTTCACTTTATTTTGCAGCCATGTCTTTTTTATTTGGACAAAACCCTTCAAAATAAAGAATTTCAATGCTAAGAGCAGACTTGAACCCAAATCCTCAACATGATAGAGTAACACTCTAACCACTGAGCCATTCAAGCTTCCACTCTTTCACTTCATTTTGCAGGCATTTCTTTTTTATTTGGACAAAACCCTTCAAAATAAAGCATTTTAATGCTAAGAGTGGGACTTGAACCCAAATCCTCAACATGATAGAGGAACACTCTAACCACTGAGCCATTCAAGCTTCCACTGTTTCAGTTTATTTTGCAGCCATGTCTTTTTTATTTGGACAAAACCCTTCAAAATAAAGAATTTCAATGTTAAGAGCAGACTTGAACCCAAATCCTCAACATGATAGAGTAACACTCTAACCACTGAGCCATTCAAGCTACCACTCTTTCACTTCATTTTGCAGGCATTTTTTTTTTATTTGGACAAAACCCTTCAAAATAAAGAATTTTAATGCTAAGAGCAGGACTTGAACCCAAATCCTCAACATGATAGAGTAACACTCTAACCACTGAGCCATTCAAGCTTCCAGACTTTCACTTTATTTTGCAGACATGTCTTTTTTATTTGGACAAAACCATTCAAAATAAAGCATTTTAATGCAAAGAGTTGGACTTGAACCCAAATCCTCGACATGATAGAGGAACACTCTAACCACTGAGCCATTCAAGCTTCCACTCTTTCACTTTTTTTTGCAGAATTGTCTTTTTTTATTTGGACAAAACCATTCAAAATAAAGCATTTTAATGCAAAGAGTGGGACTTGAACCCCTATCCTCACCATGATAGAGGAACACTCTAACCACTGAGCCATTCAAGCTTCCACTCTTTCACTTTATTTTGCAGCCATGTCTTTTTTATTTGGACAAAACCCTTCAAAATAAAGAACTTAAATGTTAAGAGCGGACTTGAACCCAAATCCTCAACATGATAGAGTAACACTCTAACCACTGAGCCATTCAAGCTTCCACTCTTTCACTTTATTTTGCAGACATGTCTTTTTTATTTGGACAAAACCATTCAAACTAAAGCATTTTAATGCAAAGAGTGGGACTTGAACCCAAATCCTCAACATGATAGAGGAACAATCTGACCACTGAGCCATTCAAACTTCCACTCTTTCACTTTATTTTGCAGGCATGTCTTTTTTATTTGGACAAAACCCTTCAAAATAAAGCATTTTAATGCAAAGAGTGGGACTTGATCCCATATCCTCAACATGATAGAGGAACACTCCAACCACTGAGCCATTCAAGCTTCAACTCTTTGACTTTATTTTGCAGGCATGTCTTTTTTATTTGGACAAAACCCTTCAAAATAAAGCATTTTAATGCTAAGAGCAGGACTTGAACCCAAATCCTCAACATGATAGAGGAACACTCTAACCACTGAGCCATTCAAGCTTCCACTCTTTCACTTTCTTTTGCAGGTATTTCTTTTTTATTTGGACAAAACCATTCAAAATAAAGCATTTTAATGCAAAGAGTGGGACTTGAACCCAAATCCTCAATATGATAGAGGAACACTCGGACCACTGAGCCATTCAAGCTTCCACTTTTTCACTTTATTTTGCAGCCATGTCTTTTTTATTTGGACAAAACCCTTCAAAATAAAGAATTTCAATGCTAAGAGCAGACTTGAACCCAAATCCTCAACATGATAGAGTAACACTCTAACCACTGAGCCATTCAAGCTTCCACTCTTTCACTTCATTTTGCAGGCATTTCTTTTTTATTTGGACAAAACCCTTCAAAATAAATCATTTGAATGCTAAGAGTGGGACTTGAACCCAAATCCTCGACATGATAGTGTAACACTCTAACCACTGAGCCATTCAAGCTTCCACTCTTTCACTTTATTTTGCAGGCATGTCTTTTTTATTTGGACAAAACCCTTCAAAATAAAGCATTTTAATGCAAAGAGTGGGACTTGAACCCCTATCCTCAACATGATAGAGGAACACTCTAACCACTGAGCCATTCAAGCTTTCGCTCTTTCACTTTATTTTGCAGCCATGTCTTTTTTATTTGGACAAAACCCTTCAAAATAAAGAACTTTAATGTTAAGAGCGGACTTGAACCCAAATCCTCAACATGATAGAGTAACACTCTAACCACTGAGCCATTCAAGCTTCCACTCTTTCACTTTATTTTGCAGACATGTCTTTTTTATTTGGACAAAACCATTCAAACTAAAGCATTTTAATGCAAAGAGTGGGACTTGAACCCAAATCCTCAACATGATAGAGGAACACGCTGACCACTGAGCCATTCAAACTTCCAAACTTTCACTTTATTTTGCAGGCATGTCTTTTTTATTTGGACAAAACCCTTCAAAATAAAGCATTTTAATGCAAAGAGTGGGACTTGAACCCAAATCCTCAATATGATAGAGGAACACTCTGACCACTGAGCCATTCAAGCTTCCACTTTTTCACTTTATTTTTCAGCCATGTCTTTTTTATTTGGACAAAACCCTTCAAAATAAAGCATTTTAATGCTAAGGGTGGGACTTGAACCCAAATCCTCGACATGATAGTGTAATACTCTAACCACTGAGCCATTCAAGCTTCCACTCTTTCACTTTATTTTGCAGGCATGTCTTTTTTATTTGGACAAAACCCTTCAAAATAAAGCATTTTAATGCAAAGAGTGGGACTTGAACCCCTATCCTCAACATGATATAGGAACACTCTGACCACTGAGCCATTCAAGCTTCCACTCTTTCACTTTATTTTGCAGACATGTCTTTTTTATTTGGACAAAACCATTCAAACTAAAGCATTTTAATGCAAAGAGTGGGACTTGAACCCAAATCCTCAACATGATAGAGGAACACTCTGACCACTGAGCCATTCAAACTTCATAACTTTCACTTTATTTTGCAGGCATGTCTTTTTTATTTGGACAAAACCCTTCAAAATAAAGCGTTTTAATGCAAAGAGTGGGACTTGATCCCATATCCTCAACATGATAGAGGAACACTCCAACCACTGAGCCATTCAAGCTTCAACTCTTTGACTTTATTTTGCAGGCATGTCTTTTTTATTTGGACAAAACCCTTCAAAATAAAGCATTTTAATGCTAAGAGCAGGACTTGAACCCAAATCCTCAACATGATAGAGGAACACTCTAACCACTGAGCCATTCAAGCTTCCACTCTTTCAGTTTATTTTGCAGCCATGTCTTTTTTATTTGGACAAAACCCTTCAAAATAAAGAATTTCAATGTTAAGAGCAGACTTGAACCCAAATCCTCAACATGATAGAGTAACACTCTAACCACTGAGCCATTCAAGCTACCACTCTTTCACTTCATTTTGCAGGCATTTTTTTTTTATTTGGACAAAACCCTTCAAAATAAAGAATTTTAATGCTAAGAGCAGGACTTGAACCCAAATCCTCAACATGATAGAGTAACACTCTAACCACTGAGCCATTCAAGCTTCCAGACTTTCACTTTATTTTGCAGCCATGTCTTTTTTATTTGGACAAAACCATTCAAAATAAAGCATTTTAATGCAAAGAGTTGGACTTGAACCCAAATCCTCGACATGATAGAGGAACACTCTAACCACTGAGCCATTCAAGCTTCCACTCTTTCACTTTTTTTTGCAGAATTGTCTTTTTTTATTTGGACAAAACCATTCAAAATAAAGCATTTTAATGCAAAGAGTTGGACTTGAACCCAAATCCTCAACATGACAGAGGAACACTCTAACCACTGAGCCACTCACTTTTGTGATGCTTTAGTTTCACTGGATTGTCGAAGTCGACATGCTCCCAACTCGTCCACATGCTCCCAAAAAAAGAAGAGTGAGTGTGCAAGCTCCAGTGGCTCAGTGGTCTGAGTGCTATGGTTCCATGTGGGAAACCAGGGTTTGAGCCTCACTCTTACCATGCTTTAGTTTCAAGGGGTTTGTCCAAGAGAGAAAAAGACTTGCTCCCAAAAAAGTAAGTATGTGTGTGGATGGTCCAGTGGCTCAGTGGGTGAGCTCTCACTCCCCAGTTGGGAGGTTCCTGGTTCAAGACTAGGCTGGACACTGAAGCAAGTGATGGTTGCAGGATGGAGCAGGATGGAGGAGGATGACTGAAGATTGTGGAGGAGTATCTAGGATGAGAACTATAGATAATAGTGTGTGTGAGGAATAAAATATTTTTTGGTGCATGCTGTGTACATTTTATGTATTCCAAAATTAAAATTTTGGTTAAGTCCAACAAAAAAATGCCTCTCTCTGCAGAAACACCGCTGCTGGATATCGTCCCAGAAATCCCCAGGGGGAGGAGTTAGGTTATTTCCTCCCCCCTTCGTGTCCTGACCGTCTCTCGTCCCCCAGCTGCAGATCTGGAGGATGTTCGTCAACGCAACCATGCTTCACGGTCCAGCCCGGTCTTGAACCAGGAACATCCCAACCTCCCGATTCGGGAGAGAGAGCTCATCCACGGAGCCACTGGACCATCCACACTCAAACTACTTTTTTTTGGGAGCATGTCTTCTTTATTTGGACCAAACCGGTGAAAGAAGAGTTTTACCAACAAGAGACTCGAAACAGGATTCTCCACACAAGAGCGCAACGCTCACACCACTGAGCCACTGGACCATACACGCTCATACTTAATTTTTTGGGAGCATGTCTTTCTCTCTCTTGGACAAACCAGTTGAAACTAAAGCATGATAAGAGTGAGGCTCGAACCCTGGTTTCCCACATGGAATCACAACACTCAGACCACTGAGCCAGTGGACCACACACACTCACACTTCCTTTTTTTTGGGAACATGTCTTCTTTATTTGGATCAAACCGGTGAAAGAAGAGTTTTACCAACAAGAGACTCAAACCAGGATTCTCCACACGAGAGTGCAACGCTCACACCACTAAGCCACTGGACCATCCACACTCGTACTTAATTTTTTGGGAGCATGTCTTTTTCTCTCTTGGACAAACCCATTGAAAATAAAGCATCATAAGAGTGAGGCTCAAACCCTGGTTTCCCACATGGAACCATAACACTCAGACCACTGAGCCACTGGAGCTTGCACACTCACTCTTCTTTTTTTGGGAGCATGTCTTACTTCGACAATCCAGTGAAACTAAAGCATCACAAGAGTGTGATTCAAACCTGGGTTTCCCGCATAGAATCACAACACTCAGACCACTGAGCCACAGGAGCTTCTCCATTTCAATGTTTCTGTTTGTCTCAAAAAATCACACTAAAGTAATTTCAACCGCAAAAGTGACATTTGAACCAGGGTTGTCAACACAGAACAGCAACGCTTTTACCACTGAACCACTTACAGTTGGATGTCCTTTTTGAAGATTGGTCTTTTTATTTGGACCAAACCAATCAAACTAAAAATGTTAACCATCAAGAGACTCAAACATGGATTCTCCACACGAGAGATTGACACTCACACCACTGAGCCATTCAAGCTTCCGCTCTTTCACTTTCTTTTGCAGGTATTTCTTTTTTATTTGGACAAAACCATTCAAAATAAAGCATTTTAATGCAAAGAGTGGGACTTGAACCCAAATCCTCAATATGATAGAGGAACACTCTGACCACTGAGCCATTCAAGCTTCCACTTTTTCACTTTATTTTGCAGCCATGTCTTTTTTATTTGGACAAAACCCTTCAAAATAAAGAATTTCAATGCTAAGAGCAGACTTGAACCCAAATCCTCAACATGATAGAGTAACACTCACACCACTGAGCCATTCAAGCTTCCACTCTTTCACTTCATTTTGCAGGCATTTCTTTTTTATTTGGACAAAACCCTTCAAAATAAAGCATTTTAATGCTAAGAGTGGGACTTGAACCCAAATCCTCAACATGATAGAGGAACACTCTAACCACTGAGCCATTCAAGCTTCCACTGTTTCAGTTTATTTTGCAGCCATGTCTTTTTTATTTGGACAAAACCCTTCAAAATAAAGAATTTCAATGTTAAGAGCAGACTTGAACCCAAATCCTCAACATGATAGAGTAACACTCTAACCACTGAGCCATTCAAGCTACCACTCTTTCACTTCATTTTGCAGGCATTTTTTTTTTATTTGGACAAAACCCTTCAAAATAAAGAATTTTAATGCTAAGAGCAGGACTTGAACCCAAATCCTCAACATGATAGAGTAACACTCTAACCACTGAGCCATTCAAGCTTCCAGACTTTCACTTTATTTTGCAGACATGTCTTTTTTATTTGGACAAAACCATTCAAAATAAAGCATTTTAATGCAAAGAGTTGGACTTGAACCCAAATCCTCGACATGATAGAGGAACACTCTAACCACTGAGCCATTCAAGCTTCCACTCTTTCACTTTTTTTTGCAGAATTGTCTTTTTTTATTTGGACAAAACCATTCAAAATAAAGCATTTTAATGCAAAGAGTGGGACTTGAACCCCTATCCTCACCATGATAGAGGAACACTCTAACCACTGAGCCATTCAAGCTTCCACTCTTTCACTTTATTTTGCAGCCATGTCTTTTTTATTTGGACAAAACCCTTCAAAATAAAGAACTTAAATGTTAAGAGCGGACTTGAACCCAAATCCTCAACATGATAGAGTAACACTCTAACCACTGAGCCATTCAAGCTTCCACTCTTTCACTTTATTTTGCAGACATGTCTTTTTTATTTGGACAAAACCATTCAAACTAAAGCATTTTAATGCAAAGAGTGGGACTTGAACCCAAATCCTCAACATGATAGAGGAACAATCTGACCACTGAGCCATTCAAACTTCCACTCTTTCACTTTATTTTGCAGGCATGTCTTTTTTATTTGGACAAAACCCTTCAAAATAAAGCATTTTAATGCAAAGAGTGGGACTTGATCCCATATCCTCAACATGATAGAGGAACACTCCAACCACTGAGCCATTCAAGCTTCAACTCTTTGACTTTATTTTGCAGGCATGTCTTTTTTATTTGGACAAAACCCTTCAAAATAAAGCATTTTAATGCTAAGAGCAGGACTTGAACCCAAATCCTCAACATGATAGAGGAACACTCTAACCACTGAGCCATTCAAGCTTCCACTCTTTCACTTTCTTTTGCAGGTATTTCTTTTTTATTTGGACAAAACCATTCAAAATAAAGCATTTTAATGCAAAGAGTGGGACTTGAACCCAAATCCTCAATATGATAGAGGAACACTCGGACCACTGAGCCATTCAAGCTTCCACTTTTTCACTTTATTTTGCAGCCATGTCTTTTTTATTTGGACAAAACCCTTCAAAATAAAGAATTTCAATGCTAAGAGCAGACTTGAACCCAAATCCTCAACATGATAGAGTAACACTCTAACCACTGAGCCATTCAAGCTTCCACTCTTTCACTTCATTTTGCAGGCATTTCTTTTTTATTTGGACAAAACCCTTCAAAATAAATCATTTGAATGCTAAGAGTGGGACTTGAACCCAAATCCTCGACATGATAGTGTAACACTCTAACCACTGAGCCATTCAAGCTTCCACTCTTTCACTTTATTTTGCAGGCATGTCTTTTTTATTTGGACAAAACCCTTCAAAATAAAGCATTTTAATGCAAAGAGTGGGACTTGAACCCCTATCCTCAACATGATAGAGGAACACTCTAACCACTGAGCCATTCAAGCTTTCACTCTTTCACTTTATTTTGCAGCCATGTCTTTTTTATTTGGACAAAACCCTTCAAAATAAAGAACTTTAATGTTAAGAGCGGACTTGAACCCAAATCCTCAACATGATAGAGTAACACTCTAACCACTGAGCCATTCAAGCTTCCACTCTTTCACTTTATTTTGCAGACATGTCTTTTTTATTTGGACAAAACCATTCAAACTAAAGCATTTTAATGCAAAGAGTGGGACTTGAACCCAAATCCTCAACATGATAGAGGAACACGCTGACCACTGAGCCATTCAAACTTCCAAACTTTCACTTTATTTTGCAGGCATGTCTTTTTTATTTGGACAAAACCCTTCAAAATAAAGCATTTTAATGCAAAGAGTGGGACTTGAACCCAAATCCTCAATATGATAGAGGAACACTCTGACCACTGAGCCATTCAAGCTTCCACTTTTTCACTTTATTTTTCAGCCATGTCTTTTTTATTTGGACAAAACCCTTCAAAATAAAGCATTTTAATGCTAAGGGTGGGACTTGAACCCAAATCCTCGACATGATAGTGTAATACTCTAACCACTGAGCCATTCAAGCTTCCACTCTTTCACTTTATTTTGCAGGCATGTCTTTTTTATTTGGACAAAACCCTTCAAAATAAAGCATTTTAATGCAAAGAGTGGGACTTGAACCCCTATCCTCAACATGATATAGGAACACTCTGACCACTGAGCCATTCAAGCTTCCACTCTTTCACTTTATTTTGCAGACATGTCTTTTTTATTTGGACAAAACCATTCAAACTAAAGCATTTTAATGCAAAGAGTGGGACTTGAACCCAAATCCTCAACATGATAGAGGAACACTCTGACCACTGAGCCATTCAAACTTCATAACTTTCACTTTATTTTGCAGGCATGTCTTTTTTATTTGGACAAAACCCTTCAAAATAAAGCGTTTTAATGCAAAGAGTGGGACTTGATCCCATATCCTCAACATGATAGAGGAACACTCCAACCACTGAGCCATTCAAGCTTCAACTCTTTGACTTTATTTTGCAGGCATGTCTTTTTTATTTGGATAAAACCCTTCAAAATAAAGCATTTTAATGCTAAGAGCAGGACTTGAACCCAAATCCTCAACATGATAGAGGAACACTCTAACCACTGAGCCATTCAAGCTTCCACTCTTTCAGTTTATTTTGCAGCCATGTCTTTTTTATTTGGACAAAACCCTTCAAAATAAAGAATTTCAATGTTAAGAGCAGACTTGAACCCAAATCCTCAACATGATAGAGTAACACTCTAACCACTGAGCCATTCAAGCTACCACTCTTTCACTTCATTTTGCAGGCATTTTTTTTTTATTTGGACAAAACCCTTCAAAATAAAGAATTTTAATGCTAAGAGCAGGACTTGAACCCAAATCCTCAACATGATAGAGTAACACTCTAACCACTGAGCCATTCAAGCTTCCAGACTTTCACTTTATTTTGCAGCCATGTCTTTTTTATTCGGACAAAACCATTCAAAATAAAGCATTTTAATGCAAAGAGTTGGACTTGAACCCAAATCCTCGACATGATAGAGGAACACTCTAACCACTGAGCCATTCAAGCTTCCACTCTTTCACTTTTTTTTGCAGAATTGTCTTTTTTTATTTGGACAAAACCATTCAAAATAAAGCATTTTAATGCAAAGAGTTGGACTTGAACCCAAATCCTCAACATGACAGAGGAACACTCTAACCACTGAGCCACTCACTTTTGTGATGCTTTAGTTTCACTGGATTGTCGAAGTCGACATGCTCCCAACTCGTCCACATGCTCCCAAAAAAAGAAGAGTGAGTGTGCAAGCTCCAGTGGCTCAGTGGTCTGAGTGCTATGGTTCCATGTGGGAAACCAGGGTTTGAGCCTCACTCTTACCATGCTTTAGTTTCAAGGGGTTTGTCCAAGAGAGAAAAAGACTTGCTCCCAAAAAAGTAAGTATGTGTGTGGATGGTCCAGTGGCTCAGTGGGTGAGCTCTCACTCCCCAGTTGGGAGGTTCCTGGTTCAAGACTAGGCTGGACACTGAAGCAAGTGATGGTTGCAGGATGGAGCAGGATGGAGCAGGATGGAGCAGGATGGAGGAGGATGACTGAAGATTGTGGAGGAGTATCTAGGATGAGAACTATAGATAATAGTGTGTGTGAGGAATAAAATATTTTTTGGTGCATGCTGTGTACATTTTATGTATTCCAAAATTAAAATTTTGGTTAAGTCCATCAAAAAAATGCCTCTCTCTGCAGCAACACCGCTGCTGGATATCGTCCCAGAAATCCCCAGGGGGAGGAGTTAGGTTATTTCCTCCCCCCTTCGTGTCCTGACCGTCTCTCGTCCCCCAGCTGCAGATCTGGAGGATGTTCGTCAACGCAACCATGCTTCACGGTCCAGCCCGGTCTTGAACCAGGAACATCCCAACCTCCCGATTCGGGAGAGAGAGCTCATCCACGGAGCCACTGGACCATCCACACTCAAACTACTTTTTTTTGGGAGCATGTCTTCTTTATTTGGACCAAACCGGTGAAAGAAGAGTTTTACCAACAAGAGACTCGAAACAGGATTCTCCACACAAGAGCGCAACGCTCACACCACTGAGCCACTGGACCATACACGCTCATACTTAATTTTTTGGGAGCATGTCTTTCTCTCTCTTGGACAAACCAGTTGAAACTAAAGCATGATAAGAGTGAGGCTCGAACCCTGGTTTCCCACATGGAATCACAACACTCAGACCACTGAGCCAGTGGACCACACACACTCACACTTCCTTTTTTTTGGGAACATGTCTTCTTTATTTGGATCAAACCGGTGAAAGAAGAGTTTTACCAACAAGAGACTCAAACCAGGATTCTCCACACGAGAGTGCAACGCTCACACCACTAAGCCACTGGACCATCCACACTCGTACTTAATTTTTTGGGAGCATGTCTTTTTCTCTCTTGGACAAACCCATTGAAAATAAAGCATCATAAGAGTGAGGCTCAAACCCTGGTTTCCCACATGGAACCATAACACTCAGACCACTGAGCCACTGGAGCTTGCACACTCACTCTTCTTTTTTTGGGAGCATGTCTTACTTCGACAATCCAGTGAAACTAAAGCATCACAAGAGTGTGATTCAAACCTGGGTTTCCCGCATAGAATCACAACACTCAGACCACTGAGCCACAGGAGCTTCTCCATTTCAATGTTTCTGTTTGTCTCAAAAAATCACACTAAAGTAATTTCAACCGCAAAAGTGACATTTGAACCAGGGTTGTCAACACAGAACAGCAACGCTTTTACCACTGAACCACTTACAGTTGGATGTCCTTTTTGAAGATTGGTCTTTTTATTTGGACCAAACCAATCAAACTAAAAATGTTAACCATCAAGAGACTCAAACATGGATTCTCCACACGAGAGATTGACACTCACACCACTGAGCCATTCAAGCTTCCGCTCTTTCACTTTCTTTTGCAGGTATTTCTTTTTTATTTGGACAAAACCATTCAAAATAAAGCATTTTAATGCAAAGAGTGGGACTTGAACCCAAATCCTCAATATGATAGAGGAACACTCTGACCACTGAGCCATTCAAGCTTCCACTTTTTCACTTTATTTTGCAGCCATGTCTTTTTTATTTGGACAAAACCCTTCAAAATAAAGAATTTCAATGCTAAGAGCAGACTTGAACCCAAATCCTCAACATGATAGAGTAACACTCTAACCACTGAGCCATTCAAGCTTCCACTCTTTCACTTCATTTTGCAGGCATTTCTTTTTTATTTGGACAAAACCCTTCAAAATAAAGCATTTTAATGCTAAGAGTGGGACTTGAACCCAAATCCTCAACATGATAGAGGAACACTCTAACCACTGAGCCATTCAAGCTTCCACTGTTTCAGTTTATTTTGCAGCCATGTCTTTTTTATTTGGACAAAACCCTTCAAAATAAAGAATTTCAATGTTAAGAGCAGACTTGAACCCAAATCCTCAACATGATAGAGTAACACTCTAACCACTGAGCCATTCAAGCTACCACTCTTTCACTTCATTTTGCAGGCATTTTTTTTTTATTTGGACAAAACCCTTCAAAATAAAGAATTTTAATGCTAAGAGCAGGACTTGAACCCAAATCCTCAACATGATAGAGTAACACTCTAACCACTGAGCCATTCAAGCTTCCAGACTTTCACTTTATTTTGCAGACATGTCTTTTTTATTTGGACAAAACCATTCAAAATAAAGCATTTTTAAAGCAAAGAGTTGGACTTGAACCCAAATCCTCGACATGATAGAGGAACACTCTAACCACTGAGCCATTCAAGCTTCCACTCTTTCACTTTTTTTTGCAGAATTGTCTTTTTTTATTTGGACAAAACCATTCAAAATAAAGCATTTTAATGCAAAGAGTGGGACTTGAACCCCTATCCTCACCATGATAGAGGAACACTCTAACCACTGAGCCATTCAAGCTTCCACTCTTTCACTTTATTTTGCAGCCATGTCTTTTTTATTTGGACAAAACCCTTCAAAATAAAGAACTTAAATGTTAAGAGCGGACTTGAACCCAAATCCTCAACATGATAGAGTAACACTCTAACCACTGAGCCATTCAAGCTTCCACTCTTTCACTTTATTTTGCAGACATGTCTTTTTTATTTGGACAAAACCATTCAAACTAAAGCATTTTAATGCAAAGAGTGGGACTTGAACCCAAATCCTCAACATGATAGAGGAACAATCTGACCACTGAGCCATTCAAACTTCCACTCTTTCACTTTATTTTGCAGGCATGTCTTTTTTATTTGGACAAAACCCTTCAAAATAAAGCATTTTAATGCAAAGAGTGGGACTTGATCCCATATCCTCAACATGATAGAGGAACACTCCAACCACTGAGCCATTCAAGCTTCAACTCTTTGACTTTATTTTGCAGGCATGTCTTTTTTATTTGGACAAAACCCTTCAAAATAAAGCATTTTAATGCTAAGAGCAGGACTTGAACCCAAATCCTCAACATGATAGAGGAACACTCTAACCACTGAGCCATTCAAGCTTCCACTCTTTCACTTTCTTTTGCAGGTATTTCTTTTTTATTTGGACAAAACCATTCAAAATAAAGCATTTTAATGCAAAGAGTGGGACTTGAACCCAAATCCTCAATATGATAGAGGAACACTCGGACCACTGAGCCATTCAAGCTTCCACTTTTTCACTTTATTTTGCAGCCATGTCTTTTTTATTTGGACAAAACCCTTCAAAATAAAGAATTTCAATGCTAAGAGCAGACTTGAACCCAAATCCTCAACATGATAGAGTAACACTCTAACCACTGAGCCATTCAAGCTTCCACTCTTTCACTTCATTTTGCAGGCATTTCTTTTTTATTTGGACAAAACCCTTCAAAATAAATCATTTGAATGCTAAGAGTGGGACTTGAACCCAAATCCTCGACATGATAGTGTAACACTCTAACCACTGAGCCATTCAAGCTTCCACTCTTTCACTTTATTTTGCAGGCATGTCTTTTTTATTTGGACAAAACCCTTCAAAATAAAGCATTTTAATGCAAAGAGTGGGACTTGAACCCCTATCCTCAACATGATAGAGGAACACTCTAACCACTGAGCCATTCAAGCTTTCACTCTTTCACTTTATTTTGCAGCCATGTCTTTTTTATTTGGACAAAACCCTTCAAAATAAAGAACTTTAATGTTAAGAGCGGACTTGAACCCAAATCCTCAACATGATAGAGTAACACTCTAACCACTGAGCCATTCAAGCTTCCACTCTTTCACTTTATTTTGCAGACATGTCTTTTTTATTTGGACAAAACCATTCAAACTAAAGCATTTTAATGCAAAGAGTGGGACTTGAACCCAAATCCTCAACATGATAGAGGAACACGCTGACCACTGAGCCATTCAAACTTCCAAACTTTCACTTTATTTTGCAGGCATGTCTTTTTTATTTGGACAAAACCCTTCAAAATAAAGCATTTTAATGCAAAGAGTGGGACTTGAACCCAAATCCTCAATATGATAGAGGAACACTCTGACCACTGAGCCATTCAAGCTTCCACTTTTTCACTTTATTTTTCAGCCATGTCTTTTTTATTTGGACAAAACCCTTCAAAATAAAGCATTTTAATGCTAAGGGTGGGACTTGAACCCAAATCCTCGACATGATAGTGTAATACTCTAACCACTGAGCCATTCAAGCTTCCACTCTTTCACTTTATTTTGCAGGCATGTCTTTTTTATTTGGACAAAACCCTTCAAAATAAAGCATTTTAATGCAAAGAGTGGGACTTGAACCCCTATCCTCAACATGATATAGGAACACTCTGACCACTGAGCCATTCAAGCTTCCACTCTTTCACTTTATTTTGCAGACATGTCTTTTTTATTTGGACAAAACCATTCAAACTAAAGCATTTTAATGCAAAGAGTGGGACTTGAACCCAAATCCTCAACATGATAGAGGAACACTCTGACCACTGAGCCATTCAAACTTCATAACTTTCACTTTATTTTGCAGGCATGTCTTTTTTATTTGGACAAAACCCTTCAAAATAAAGCGTTTTAATGCAAAGAGTGGGACTTGATCCCATATCCTCAACATGATAGAGGAACACTCCAACCACTGAGCCATTCAAGCTTCAACTCTTTGACTTTATTTTGCAGGCATGTCTTTTTTATTTGGATAAAACCCTTCAAAATAAAGCATTTTAATGCTAAGAGCAGGACTTGAACCCAAATCCTCAACATGATAGAGGAACACTCTAACCACTGAGCCATTCAAGCTTCCACTCTTTCAGTTTATTTTGCAGCCATGTCTTTTTTATTTGGACAAAACCCTTCAAAATAAAGAATTTCAATGTTAAGAGCAGACTTGAACCCAAATCCTCAACATGATAGAGTAACACTCTAACCACTGAGCCATTCAAGCTACCACTCTTTCACTTCATTTTGCAGGCATTTTTTTTTTATTTGGACAAAACCCTTCAAAATAAAGAATTTTAATGCTAAGAGCAGGACTTGAACCCAAATCCTCAACATGATAGAGTAACACTCTAACCACTGAGCCATTCAAGCTTCCAGACTTTCACTTTATTTTGCAGCCATGTCTTTTTTATTCGGACAAAACCATTCAAA
The DNA here is from genome assembly GCA_038021265.1 of Cyprinella venusta. Lineage (NCBI taxonomy): Eukaryota > Metazoa > Chordata > Actinopteri > Cypriniformes > Leuciscidae > Cyprinella > Cyprinella venusta. The sequence continues at coordinate 25,603,342 of CM075880.1, forward strand.
ATAAAGCATTTTAATGCAAAGAGTTGGACTTGAACCCAAATCCTCGACATGATAGAGGAACACTCTAACCACTGAGCCATTCAAGCTTCCACTCTTTCACTTTTTTTTGCAGAATTGTCTTTTTTTATTTGGACAAAACCATTCAAAATAAAGCATTTTAATGCAAAGAGTTGGACTTGAACCCAAATCCTCAACATGACAGAGGAACACTCTAACCACTGAGCCACTCACTTTTGTGATGCTTTAGTTTCACTGGATTGTCGAAGTCGACATGCTCCCAACTCGTCCACATGCTCCCAAAAAAAGAAGAGTGAGTGTGCAAGCTCCAGTGGCTCAGTGGTCTGAGTGCTATGGTTCCATGTGGGAAACCAGGGTTTGAGCCTCACTCTTACCATGCTTTAGTTTCAAGGGGTTTGTCCAAGAGAGAAAAAGACTTGCTCCCAAAAAAGTAAGTATGTGTGTGGATGGTCCAGTGGCTCAGTGGGTGAGCTCTCACTCCCCAGTTGGGAGGTTCCTGGTTCAAGACTAGGCTGGACACTGAAGCAAGTGATGGTTGCAGGATGGAGCAGGATGGAGCAGGATGGAGCAGGATGGAGGAGGATGACTGAAGATTGTGGAGGAGTATCTAGGATGAGAACTATAGATAATAGTGTGTGTGAGGAATAAAATATTTTTTGGTGCATGCTGTGTACATTTTATGTATTCCAAAATTAAAATTTTGGTTAAGTCCATCAAAAAAATGCCTCTCTCTGCAGCAACACCGCTGCTGGATATCGTCCCAGAAATCCCCAGGGGGAGGAGTTAGGTTATTTCCTCCCCCCTTCGTGTCCTGACCGTCTCTCGTCCCCCAGCTGCAGATCTGGAGGATGTTCGTCAACGCAACCATGCTTCACGGTCCAGCCCGGTCTTGAACCAGGAACATCCCAACCTCCCGATTCGGGAGAGAGAGCTCATCCACGGAGCCACTGGACCATCCACACTCAAACTACTTTTTTTTGGGAGCATGTCTTCTTTATTTGGACCAAACCGGTGAAAGAAGAGTTTTACCAACAAGAGACTCGAAACAGGATTCTCCACACAAGAGCGCAACGCTCACACCACTGAGCCACTGGACCATACACGCTCATACTTAATTTTTTGGGAGCATGTCTTTCTCTCTCTTGGACAAACCAGTTGAAACTAAAGCATGATAAGAGTGAGGCTCGAACCCTGGTTTCCCACATGGAATCACAACACTCAGACCACTGAGCCAGTGGACCACACACACTCACACTTCCTTTTTTTTGGGAACATGTCTTCTTTATTTGGATCAAACCGGTGAAAGAAGAGTTTTACCAACAAGAGACTCAAACCAGGATTCTCCACACGAGAGTGCAACGCTCACACCACTAAGCCACTGGACCATCCACACTCGTACTTAATTTTTTGGGAGCATGTCTTTTTCTCTCTTGGACAAACCCATTGAAAATAAAGCATCATAAGAGTGAGGCTCAAACCCTGGTTTCCCACATGGAACCATAACACTCAGACCACTGAGCCACTGGAGCTTGCACACTCACTCTTCTTTTTTTGGGAGCATGTCTTACTTCGACAATCCAGTGAAACTAAAGCATCACAAGAGTGTGATTCAAACCTGGGTTTCCCGCATAGAATCACAACACTCAGACCACTGAGCCACAGGAGCTTCTCCATTTCAATGTTTCTGTTTGTCTCAAAAAATCACACTAAAGTAATTTCAACCGCAAAAGTGACATTTGAACCAGGGTTGTCAACACAGAACAGCAACGCTTTTACCACTGAACCACTTACAGTTGGATGTCCTTTTTGAAGATTGGTCTTTTTATTTGGACCAAACCAATCAAACTAAAAATGTTAACCATCAAGAGACTCAAACATGGATTCTCCACACGAGAGATTGACACTCACACCACTGAGCCATTCAAGCTTCCGCTCTTTCACTTTCTTTTGCAGGTATTTCTTTTTTATTTGGACAAAACCATTCAAAATAAAGCATTTTAATGCAAAGAGTGGGACTTGAACCCAAATCCTCAATATGATAGAGGAACACTCTGACCACTGAGCCATTCAAGCTTCCACTTTTTCACTTTATTTTGCAGCCATGTCTTTTTTATTTGGACAAAACCCTTCAAAATAAAGAATTTCAATGCTAAGAGCAGACTTGAACCCAAATCCTCAACATGATAGAGTAACACTCTAACCACTGAGCCATTCAAGCTTCCACTCTTTCACTTCATTTTGCAGGCATTTCTTTTTTATTTGGACAAAACCCTTCAAAATAAAGCATTTTAATGCTAAGAGTGGGACTTGAACCCAAATCCTCAACATGATAGAGGAACACTCTAACCACTGAGCCATTCAAGCTTCCACTGTTTCAGTTTATTTTGCAGCCATGTCTTTTTTATTTGGACAAAACCCTTCAAAATAAAGAATTTCAATGTTAAGAGCAGACTTGAACCCAAATCCTCAACATGATAGAGTAACACTCTAACCACTGAGCCATTCAAGCTACCACTCTTTCACTTCATTTTGCAGGCATTTTTTTTTTATTTGGACAAAACCCTTCAAAATAAAGAATTTTAATGCTAAGAGCAGGACTTGAACCCAAATCCTCAACATGATAGAGTAACACTCTAACCACTGAGCCATTCAAGCTTCCAGACTTTCACTTTATTTTGCAGACATGTCTTTTTTATTTGGACAAAACCATTCAAAATAAAGCATTTTAATGCAAAGAGTTGGACTTGAACCCAAATCCTCGACATGATAGAGGAACACTCTAACCACTGAGCCATTCAAGCTTCCACTCTTTCACTTTTTTTTGCAGAATTGTCTTTTTTTATTTGGACAAAACCATTCAAAATAAAGCATTTTAATGCAAAGAGTGGGACTTGAACCCCTATCCTCACCATGATAGAGGAACACTCTAACCACTGAGCCATTCAAGCTTCCACTCTTTCACTTTATTTTGCAGCCATGTCTTTTTTATTTGGACAAAACCCTTCAAAATAAAGAACTTAAATGTTAAGAGCGGACTTGAACCCAAATCCTCAACATGATAGAGTAACACTCTAACCACTGAGCCATTCAAGCTTCCACTCTTTCACTTTATTTTGCAGACATGTCTTTTTTATTTGGACAAAACCATTCAAACTAAAGCATTTTAATGCAAAGAGTGGGACTTGAACCCAAATCCTCAACATGATAGAGGAACAATCTGACCACTGAGCCATTCAAACTTCCACTCTTTCACTTTATTTTGCAGGCATGTCTTTTTTATTTGGACAAAACCCTTCAAAATAAAGCATTTTAATGCAAAGAGTGGGACTTGATCCCATATCCTCAACATGATAGAGGAACACTCCAACCACTGAGCCATTCAAGCTTCAACTCTTTGACTTTATTTTGCAGGCATGTCTTTTTTATTTGGACAAAACCCTTCAAAATAAAGCATTTTAATGCTAAGAGCAGGACTTGAACCCAAATCCTCAACATGATAGAGGAACACTCTAACCACTGAGCCATTCAAGCTTCCACTCTTTCACTTTCTTTTGCAGGTATTTCTTTTTTATTTGGACAAAACCATTCAAAATAAAGCATTTTAATGCAAAGAGTGGGACTTGAACCCAAATCCTCAATATGATAGAGGAACACTCGGACCACTGAGCCATTCAAGCTTCCACTTTTTCACTTTATTTTGCAGCCATGTCTTTTTTATTTGGACAAAACCCTTCAAAATAAAGAATTTCAATGCTAAGAGCAGACTTGAACCCAAATCCTCAACATGATAGAGTAACACTCTAACCACTGAGCCATTCAAGCTTCCACTCTTTCACTTCATTTTGCAGGCATTTCTTTTTTATTTGGACAAAACCCTTCAAAATAAATCATTTGAATGCTAAGAGTGGGACTTGAACCCAAATCCTCGACATGATAGTGTAACACTCTAACCACTGAGCCATTCAAGCTTCCACTCTTTCACTTTATTTTGCAGGCATGTCTTTTTTATTTGGACAAAACCCTTCAAAATAAAGCATTTTAATGCAAAGAGTGGGACTTGAACCCCTATCCTCAACATGATAGAGGAACACTCTAACCACTGAGCCATTCAAGCTTTCGCTCTTTCACTTTATTTTGCAGCCATGTCTTTTTTATTTGGACAAAACCCTTCAAAATAAAGAACTTTAATGTTAAGAGCGGACTTGAACCCAAATCCTCAACATGATAGAGTAACACTCTAACCACTGAGCCATTCAAGCTTCCACTCTTTCACTTTATTTTGCAGACATGTCTTTTTTATTTGGACAAAACCATTCAAACTAAAGCATTTTAATGCAAAGAGTGGGACTTGAACCCAAATCCTCAACATGATAGAGGAACACGCTGACCACTGAGCCATTCAAACTTCCAAACTTTCACTTTATTTTGCAGGCATGTCTTTTTTATTTGGACAAAACCCTTCAAAATAAAGCATTTTAATGCAAAGAGTGGGACTTGAACCCAAATCCTCAATATGATAGAGGAACACTCTGACCACTGAGCCATTCAAGCTTCCACTTTTTCACTTTATTTTTCAGCCATGTCTTTTTTATTTGGACAAAACCCTTCAAAATAAAGCATTTTAATGCTAAGGGTGGGACTTGAACCCAAATCCTCGACATGATAGTGTAATACTCTAACCACTGAGCCATTCAAGCTTCCACTCTTTCACTTTATTTTGCAGGCATGTCTTTTTTATTTGGACAAAACCCTTCAAAATAAAGCATTTTAATGCAAAGAGTGGGACTTGAACCCCTATCCTCAACATGATATAGGAACACTCTGACCACTGAGCCATTCAAGCTTCCACTCTTTCACTTTATTTTGCAGACATGTCTTTTTTATTTGGACAAAACCATTCAAACTAAAGCATTTTAATGCAAAGAGTGGGACTTGAACCCAAATCCTCAACATGATAGAGGAACACTCTGACCACTGAGCCATTCAAACTTCATAACTTTCACTTTATTTTGCAGGCATGTCTTTTTTATTTGGACAAAACCCTTCAAAATAAAGCGTTTTAATGCAAAGAGTGGGACTTGATCCCATATCCTCAACATGATAGAGGAACACTCCAACCACTGAGCCATTCAAGCTTCAACTCTTTGACTTTATTTTGCAGGCATGTCTTTTTTATTTGGACAAAACCCTTCAAAATAAAGCATTTTAATGCTAAGAGCAGGACTTGAACCCAAATCCTCAACATGATAGAGGAACACTCTAACCACTGAGCCATTCAAGCTTCCACTCTTTCAGTTTATTTTGCAGCCATGTCTTTTTTATTTGGACAAAACCCTTCAAAATAAAGAATTTCAATGTTAAGAGCAGACTTGAACCCAAATCCTCAACATGATAGAGTAACACTCTAACCACTGAGCCATTCAAGCTACCACTCTTTCACTTCATTTTGCAGGCATTTTTTTTTTATTTGGACAAAACCCTTCAAAATAAAGAATTTTAATGCTAAGAGCAGGACTTGAACCCAAATCCTCAACATGATAGAGTAACACTCTAACCACTGAGCCATTCAAGCTTCCAGACTTTCACTTTATTTTGCAGCCATGTCTTTTTTATTTGGACAAAACCATTCAAAATAAAGCATTTTAATGCAAAGAGTTGGACTTGAACCCAAATCCTCGACATGATAGAGGAACACTCTAACCACTGAGCCATTCAAGCTTCCACTCTTTCACTTTTTTTTGCAGAATTGTCTTTTTTTATTTGGACAAAACCATTCAAAATAAAGCATTTTAATGCAAAGAGTTGGACTTGAACCCAAATCCTCAACATGACAGAGGAACACTCTAACCACTGAGCCACTCACTTTTGTGATGCTTTAGTTTCACTGGATTGTCGAAGTCGACATGCTCCCAACTCGTCCACATGCTCCCAAAAAAAGAAGAGTGAGTGTGCAAGCTCCAGTGGCTCAGTGGTCTGAGTGCTATGGTTCCATGTGGGAAACCAGGGTTTGAGCCTCACTCTTACCATGCTTTAGTTTCAAGGGGTTTGTCCAAGAGAGAAAAAGACTTGCTCCCAAAAAAGTAAGTATGTGTGTGGATGGGCCAGTGGCTCAGTGGGTGAGCTCTCACTCCCCAGTTGGGAGGTTCCTGGTTCAAGACTAGGCTGGACACTGAAGCAAGTGATGGTTGCAGGATGGAGCAGGATGGAGCAGGATGGAGCAGGATGGAGGAGGATGACTGAAGATTGTGGAGGAGTATCTAGGATGAGAACTATAGATAATAGTGTGTGTGAGGAATAAAATATTTTTTGGTGCATGCTGTGTACATTTTATGTATTCCAAAATTAAAATTTTGGTTAAGTCCAACAAAAAAATGCCTCTCTCTGCAGCAACACCACTGCTGGATATCGTCCCAGAAATCCCCAGGGGGAGGAGTTAGGTTATTTCCTCCCCCCTTCGTGTCCTGACCGTCTCTCGTCCCCCAGCTGCAGATCTGGAGGATGTTCGTCAACGCAACCATGCTTCACGGTCCAGCCCGGTCTTGAACCAGGAACATCCCAACCTCCCGATTCGGGAGAGAGAGCTCATCCACGGAGCCACTGGACCATCCACACTCAAACTACTTTTTTTTGGGAGCATGTCTTCTTTATTTGGACCAAACCGGTGAAAGAAGAGTTTTACCAACAAGAGACTCGAAACAGGATTCTCCACACAAGAGCGCAACGCTCACACCACTGAGCCACTGGACCATACACGCTCATACTTAATTTTTTGGGAGCATGTCTTTCTCTCTCTTGGACAAACCAGTTGAAACTAAAGCATGATAAGAGTGAGGCTCGAACCCTGGTTTCCCACATGGAATCACAACACTCAGACCACTGAGCCAGTGGACCACACACACTCACACTTCCTTTTTTTTGGGAACATGTCTTCTTTATTTGGATCAAACCGGTGAAAGAAGAGTTTTACCAACAAGAGACTCAAACCAGGATTCTCCACACGAGAGTGCAACGCTCACACCACTAAGCCACTGGACCATCCACACTCGTACTTAATTTTTTGGGAGCATGTCTTTTTCTCTCTTGGACAAACCCATTGAAAATAAAGCATCATAAGAGTGAGGCTCAAACCCTGGTTTCCCACATGGAACCATAACACTCAGACCACTGAGCCACTGGAGCTTGCACACTCACTCTTCTTTTTTTGGGAGCATGTCTTACTTCGACAATCCAGTGAAACTAAAGCATCACAAGAGTGTGATTCAAACCTGGGTTTCCCGCATAGAATCACAACACTCAGACCACTGAGCCACAGGAGCTTCTCCATTTCAATGTTTCTGTTTGTCTCAAAAAATCACACTAAAGTAATTTCAACCGCAAAAGTGACATTTGAACCAGGGTTGTCAACACAGAACAGCAACGCTTTTACCACTGAACCACTTACAGTTGGATGTCCTTTTTGAAGATTGGTCTTTTTATTTGGACCAAACCAATCAAACTAAAAATGTTAACCATCAAGAGACTCAAACATGGATTCTCCACACGAGAGATTGACACTCACACCACTGAGCCATTCAAGCTTCCGCTCTTTCACTTTCTTTTGCAGGTATTTCTTTTTTATTTGGACAAAACCATTCAAAATAAAGCATTTTAATGCAAAGAGTGGGACTTGAACCCAAATCCTCAATATGATAGAGGAACACTCTGACCACTGAGCCATTCAAGCTTCCACTTTTTCACTTTATTTTGCAGCCATGTCTTTTTTATTTGGACAAAACCCTTCAAAATAAAGAATTTCAATGCTAAGAGCAGACTTGAACCCAAATCCTCAACATGATAGAGTAACACTCTAACCACTGAGCCATTCAAGCTTCCACTCTTTCACTTCATTTTGCAGGCATTTCTTTTTTATTTGGACAAAACCCTTCAAAATAAAGCATTTTAATGCTAAGAGTGGGACTTGAACCCAAATCCTCAACATGATAGAGGAACACTCTAACCACTGAGCCATTCAAGCTTCCACTGTTTCAGTTTATTTTGCAGCCATGTCTTTTTTATTTGGACAAAACCCTTCAAAATAAAGAATTTCAATGTTAAGAGCAGACTTGAACCCAAATCCTCAACATGATAGAGTAACACTCTAACCACTGAGCCATTCAAGCTACCACTCTTTCACTTCATTTTGCAGGCATTTTTTTTTTATTTGGACAAAACCCTTCAAAATAAAGAATTTTAATGCTAAGAGCAGGACTTGAACCCAAATCCTCAACATGATAGAGTAACACTCTAACCACTGAGCCATTCAAGCTTCCAGACTTTCACTTTATTTTGCAGACATGTCTTTTTTATTTGGACAAAACCATTCAAAATAAAGCATTTTAATGCAAAGAGTTGGACTTGAACCCAAATCCTCGACATGATAGAGGAACACTCTAACCACTGAGCCATTCAAGCTTCCACTCTTTCACTTTTTTTTGCAGAATTGTCTTTTTTTATTTGGACAAAACCATTCAAAATAAAGCATTTTAATGCAAAGAGTGGGACTTGAACCCCTATCCTCACCATGATAGAGGAACACTCTAACCACTGAGCCATTCAAGCTTCCACTCTTTCACTTTATTTTGCAGCCATGTCTTTTTTATTTGGACAAAACCCTTCAAAATAAAGAACTTAAATGTTAAGAGCGGACTTGAACCCAAATCCTCAACATGATAGAGTAACACTCTAACCACTGAGCCATTCAAGCTTCCACTCTTTCACTTTATTTTGCAGACATGTCTTTTTTATTTGGACAAAACCATTCAAACTAAAGCATTTTAATGCAAAGAGTGGGACTTGAACCCAAATCCTCAACATGATAGAGGAACAATCTGACCACTGAGCCATTCAAACTTCCACTCTTTCACTTTATTTTGCAGGCATGTCTTTTTTATTTGGACAAAACCCTTCAAAATAAAGCATTTTAATGCAAAGAGTGGGACTTGATCCCATATCCTCAACATGATAGAGGAACACTCCAACCACTGAGCCATTCAAGCTTCAACTCTTTGACTTTATTTTGCAGGCATGTCTTTTTTATTTGGACAAAACCCTTCAAAATAAAGCATTTTAATGCTAAGAGCAGGACTTGAACCCAAATCCTCAACATGATAGAGGAACACTCTAACCACTGAGCCATTCAAGCTTCCACTCTTTCACTTTCTTTTGCAGGTATTTCTTTTTTATTTGGACAAAACCATTCAAAATAAAGCATTTTAATGCAAAGAGTGGGACTTGAACCCAAATCCTCAATATGATAGAGGAACACTCGGACCACTGAGCCATTCAAGCTTCCACTTTTTCACTTTATTTTGCAGCCATGTCTTTTTTATTTGGACAAAACCCTTCAAAATAAAGAATTTCAATGCTAAGAGCAGACTTGAACCCAAATCCTCAACATGATAGAGTAACACTCTAACCACTGAGCCATTCAAGCTTCCACTCTTTCACTTCATTTTGCAGGCATTTCTTTTTTATTTGGACAAAACCCTTCAAAATAAATCATTTGAATGCTAAGAGTGGGACTTGAACCCAAATCCTCGACATGATAGTGTAACACTCTAACCACTGAGCCATTCAAGCTTCCACTCTTTCACTTTATTTTGCAGGCATGTCTTTTTTATTTGGACAAAACCCTTCAAAATAAAGCATTTTAATGCAAAGAGTGGGACTTGAACCCCTATCCTCAACATGATAGAGGAACACTCTAACCACTGAGCCATTCAAGCTTTCGCTCTTTCACTTTATTTTGCAGCCATGTCTTTTTTATTTGGACAAAACCCTTCAAAATAAAGAACTTTAATGTTAAGAGCGGACTTGAACCCAAATCCTCAACATGATAGAGTAACACTCTAACCACTGAGCCATTCAAGCTTCCACTCTTTCACTTTATTTTGCAGACATGTCTTTTTTATTTGGACAAAACCATTCAAACTAAAGCATTTTAATGCAAAGAGTGGGACTTGAACCCAAATCCTCAACATGATAGAGGAACACGCTGACCACTGAGCCATTCAAACTTCCAAACTTTCACTTTATTTTGCAGGCATGTCTTTTTTATTTGGACAAAACCCTTCAAAATAAAGCATTTTAATGCAAAGAGTGGGACTTGAACCCAAATCCTCAATATGATAGAGGAACACTCTGACCACTGAGCCATTCAAGCTTCCACTTTTTCACTTTATTTTTCAGCCATGTCTTTTTTATTTGGACAAAACCCTTCAAAATAAAGCATTTTAATGCTAAGGGTGGGACTTGAACCCAAATCCTCGACATGATAGTGTAATACTCTAACCACTGAGCCATTCAAGCTTCCACTCTTTCACTTTATTTTGCAGGCATGTCTTTTTTATTTGGACAAAACCCTTCAAAATAAAGCATTTTAATGCAAAGAGTGGGACTTGAACCCCTATCCTCAACATGATATAGGAACACTCTGACCACTGAGCCATTCAAGCTTCCACTCTTTCACTTTATTTTGCAGACATGTCTTTTTTATTTGGACAAAACCATTCAAACTAAAGCATTTTAATGCAAAGAGTGGGACTTGAACCCAAATCCTCAACATGATAGAGGAACACTCTGACCACTGAGCCATTCAAACTTCATAACTTTCACTTTATTTTGCAGGCATGTCTTTTTTATTTGGACAAAACCCTTCAAAATAAAGCGTTTTAATGCAAAGAGTGGGACTTGATCCCATATCCTCAACATGATAGAGGAACACTCCAACCACTGAGCCATTCAAGCTTCAACTCTTTGACTTTATTTTGCAGGCATGTCTTTTTTATTTGGACAAAACCCTTCAAAATAAAGCATTTTAATGCTAAGAGCAGGACTTGAACCCAAATCCTCAACATGATAGAGGAACACTCTAACCACTGAGCCATTCAAGCTTCCACTCTTTCAGTTTATTTTGCAGCCATGTCTTTTTTATTTGGACAAAACCCTTCAAAATAAAGAATTTCAATGTTAAGAGCAGACTTGAACCCAAATCCTCAACATGATAGAGTAACACTCTAACCACTGAGCCATTCAAGCTACCACTCTTTCACTTCATTTTGCAGGCATTTTTTTTTTATTTGGACAAAACCCTTCAAAATAAAGAATTTTAATGCTAAGAGCAGGACTTGAACCCAAATCCTCAACATGATAGAGTAACACTCTAACCACTGAGCCATTCAAGCTTCCAGACTTTCACTTTATTTTGCAGCCATGTCTTTTTTATTTGGACAAAACCATTCAAAATAAAGCATTTTAATGCAAAGAGTTGGACTTGAACCCAAATCCTCGACATGATAGAGGAACACTCTAACCACTGAGCCATTCAAGCTTCCACTCTTTCACTTTTTTTTGCAGAATTGTCTTTTTTTATTTGGACAAAACCATTCAAAATAAAGCATTTTAATGCAAAGAGTTGGACTTGAACCCAAATCCTCAACATGACAGAGGAACACTCTAACCACTGAGCCACTCACTTTTGTGATGCTTTAGTTTCACTGGATTGTCGAAGTCGACATGCTCCCAACTCGTCCACATGCTCCCAAAAAAAGAAGAGTGAGTGTGCAAGCTCCAGTGGCTCAGTGGTCTGAGTGCTATGGTTCCATGTGGGAAACCAGGGTTTGAGCCTCACTCTTACCATGCTTTAGTTTCAAGGGGTTTGTCCAAGAGAGAAAAAGACTTGCTCCCAAAAAAGTAAGTATGTGTGTGGATGGTCCAGTGGCTCAGTGGGTGAGCTCTCACTCCCCAGTTGGGAGGTTCCTGGTTCAAGACTAGGCTGGACACTGAAGCAAGTGATGGTTGCAAGTGATGGTTGCAGGATGGAGCAGGATGGAGGAGGATGGAGGAGGATGACTGAAGATTGTGGAGGAGTATCTAGGATGAGAACTATAGATAATAGTGTGTGTGAGGAATAAAATATTTTTTGGTGCATGCTGTGTACATTTTATGTATTCCAAAATTAAAATTTTGGTTAAGTCCAACAAAAAAATGCCTCTCTCTGCAGCAACACCACTGCTGGATATCGTCCCAGAAATCCCCAGGGGGAGGAGTTAGGTTATTTCCTCCCCCCTTCGTGTCCTGACCGTCTCTCGTCCCCCAGCTGCAGATCTGGAGGATGTTCGTCAACGCAACCATGCTTCACGGTCCAGCCCGGTCTTGAACCAGGAACATCCCAACCTCCCGATTCGGGAGAGAGAGCTCATCCACGGAGCCACTGGACCATCCACACTCAAACTACTTTTTTTTGGGAGCATGTCTTCTTTATTTGGACCAAACCGGTGAAAGAAGAGTTTTACCAACAAGAGACTCGAAACAGGATTCTCCACACAAGAGCGCAACGCTCACACCACTGAGCCACTGGACCATACACGCTCATACTTAATTTTTTGGGAGCATGTCTTTCTCTCTCTTGGACAAACCAGTTGAAACTAAAGCATGATAAGAGTGAGGCTCGAACCCTGGTTTCCCACATGGAATCACAACACTCAGACCACTGAGCCAGTGGACCACACACACTCACACTTCCTTTTTTTTGGGAACATGTCTTCTTTATTTGGATCAAACCGGTGAAAGAAGAGTTTTACCAACAAGAGACTCAAACCAGGATTCTCCACACGAGAGTGCAACGCTCACACCACTAAGCCACTGGACCATCCACACTCGTACTTAATTTTTTGGGAGCATGTCTTTTTCTCTCTTGGACAAACCCATTGAAAATAAAGCATCATAAGAGTGAGGCTCAAACCCTGGTTTCCCACATGGAACCATAACACTCAGACCACTGAGCCACTGGAGCTTGCACACTCACTCTTCTTTTTTTGGGAGCATGTCTTACTTCGACAATCCAGTGAAACTAAAGCATCACAAGAGTGTGATTCAAACCTGGGTTTCCCGCATAGAATCACAACACTCAGACCACTGAGCCACAGGAGCTTCTCCATTTCAATGTTTCTGTTTGTCTCAAAAAATCACACTAAAGTAATTTCAACCGCAAAAGTGACATTTGAACCAGGGTTGTCAACACAGAACAGCAACGCTTTTACCACTGAACCACTTACAGTTGGATGTCCTTTTTGAAGATTGGTCTTTTTATTTGGACCAAACCAATCAAACTAAAAATGTTAACCATCAAGAGACTCAAACATGGATTCTCCACACGAGAGATTGACACTCACACCACTGAGCCATTCAAGCTTCCGCTCTTTCACTTTCTTTTGCAGGTATTTCTTTTTTATTTGGACAAAACCATTCAAAATAAAGCATTTTAATGCAAAGAGTGGGACTTGAACCCAAATCCTCAATATGATAGAGGAACACTCTGACCACTGAGCCATTCAAGCTTCCACTTTTTCACTTTATTTTGCAGCCATGTCTTTTTTATTTGGACAAAACCCTTCAAAATAAAGAATTTCAATGCTTAGAGCAGACTTGAACCCAAATCCTCAACATCATAGAGTAACACTCTAACCACTGAGCCATTCAAGCTTCCACTCTTTCACTTCATTTTGCAGGCATTTCTTTTTTATTTGGACAAAACCCTTCAAAATAAAGCATTTTAATGCTAAGAGTGGGACTTGAACCCAAATCCTCAACATGATAGAGGAACACTCTAACCACTGAGCCATTCAAGCTTCCACTGTTTCAGTTTATTTTGCAGCCATGTCTTTTTTATTTGGACAAAACCCTTCAAAATAAAGAATTTCAATGTTAAGAGCAGACTTGAACCCAAATCCTCAACATGATAGAGTAACACTCTAACCACTGAGCCATTCAAGCTACCACTCTTTCACTTCATTTTGCAGGCATTTTTTTTTTATTTGGACAAAACCCTTCAAAATAAAGAATTTCAATGCTAAGAGCAGGACTTGAACCCAAATCCTCAACATGACAGAGTAACACTCTAACCACTGAGCCATTCAAGCTTCCAGACTTTCACTTTATTTTGCAGACATGTCTTTTTTATTTGGACAAAACCATTCAAAATAAAGCATTTTAATGCAAAGAGTTGGACTTGAACCCAAATCCTCGACATAACAGAGGAACACTCTAACCACTGAGCCATTCAAGCTTCCACTCTTTCACTTTTTTTTTGCAGAATTGTCTTTTTTTATTTGGACAAAACCAGTCAAAATAAAGCATTTTAATGCAAAGAGTGGGACTTGAACCCCTATCCTCAACATGATAGAGGAACACTCTAACCACTGAGCCATTCAAGCTTCCACTCTTTCACTTTATTTTGCAGCCATGTCTTTTTTATTTGGACAAAACCCTTCAAACTAAAGAACTTAAATGTTAAGAGCGGACTTGAACCCAAATCCTCAACATGATAGAGTAACACTCTAACCACTGAGCCATTCAAGCTTCCACTCTTTCACTTTATTTTGCAGACATGTCTTTTTTATTTGGACAAAACCATTCAAAGTAAAGCATTTTAATGCAAAGAGTGGGACTTGAACCCAAATCCTCAACATGATAGAGGAACACTCTGACCACTGAGCCATTCAAACTTCCAAACTTTCACTTTATTTTGCAGGCATGTCTTTTTTATTTGGACAAAACCCTTCAAAATAAAGCATTTTAATGCAAAGAGTGGGACTTGATCCCATATCCTCAACATGATAGAGGAACACTCCAACCACTGAGCCATTCAAGCTTCAACTCTTTGACTTTATTTTGCAGGCATGTCTTTTTTATTTGGACAAAACCCTTCAAAATAAAGCATTTTAATGCTAAGAGCAGGACTTGAACCCAAATCCTCAACATGATAGAGGAACACTCTAACCACTGAGCCATTCAAGCTTCCACTCTTTCACTTTCTTTTGCAGGTATTTCTTTTTTATTTGGACAAAACCATTCAAAATAAAGCATTTTAATGCAAAGAGTGGGACTTGAACCCAAATCCTCAATATGATAGAGGAACACTCGGACCACTGAGCCATTCAAGCTTCCACTTTTTCACTTTATTTTGCAGCCATGTCTTTTTTATTTGGACAAAACCCTTCAAAATAAAGAATTTCAATGCTAAGAGCAGACTTGAACCCAAATCCTCAACATGATAGAGTAACACTCTAACCACTGAGCCATTCAAGCTTCCACTCTTTCACTTCATTTTGCAGGCATTTCTTTTTTATTTGGACAAAACCCTTCAAAATAAATCATTTTAATGCTAAGAGTGGGACTTGAACCCAAATCCTCGACATGATAGTGTAACACTCTAACCACTGAGCCATTCAAGCTTCCACTCTTTCACTTTATTTTGCAGGCATGTCTTTTTTATTTGGACAAAACCCTTCAAAATAAAGCATTTTAATGCAAAGAGTGGGACTTGAACCCCTATCCTCAACATGATAGAGGAACACTCTAACCACTGAGCCATTCAAGCTTTCGCTCTTTCACTTTATTTTGCAGCCATGTCTTTTTTATTTGGACAAAACCCTTCAAAATAAAGAACTTTAATGTTAAGAGCGGACTTGAACCCAAATCCTCAACATGATAGAGTAACACTCTAACCACTGAGCCATTCAAGCTTCCACTCTTTCACTTTATTTTGCAGACATGTCTTTTTTATTTGGACAAAACCATTCAAACTAAAGCATTTTAATGCAAAGAGTGGGACTTGAACCCAAATCCTCAACATGATAGAGGAACACGCTGACCACTGAGCCATTCAAACTTCCAAACTTTCACTTTATTTTGCAGGCATGTCTTTTTTATTTGGACAAAACCCTTCAAAATAAAGCATTTTAATGCAAAGAGTGGGACTTGAACCCAAATCCTCAATATGATAGAGGAACACTCTGACCACTGAGCCATTCAAGCTTCCACTTTTTCACTTTATTTTGCAGCCATGTCTTTTTTATTTGGACAAAACCCTTCAAAATAAAGCATTTTAATGCTAAGGGTGGGACTTGAACCCAAATCCTCGACATGATAGTGTAATACTCTAACCACTGAGCCATTCAAGCTTCCACTCTTTCACTTTATTTTGCAGGCATGTCTTTTTTATTTGGACAAAACCCTTCAAAATAAAGCATTTTAATGCAAAGAGTGGGACTTGAACCCCTATCCTCAACATGATATAGGAACACTCTAACCACTGAGCCATTCAAGCTTCCACTCTTTCACTTTATTTTGCAGACATGTCTTTTTTATTTGGACAAAACCATTCAAACTGAAGCATTTTAATGCAAAGAGTGGGACTTGAACCCAAATCCTCAACATGATAGAGGAACACTCTGACCACTGAGCCATTCAAACTTCCTAACTTTCACTTTATTTTGCAGGCATGTCTTTTTTATTTGGACAAAACCCTTCAAAATAAAGCGTTTTAATGCAAAGAGTGGGACTTGATCCCATATCCTCAACATGATAGAGGAACACTCCAACCACTGAGCCATTCAAGCTTCAACTCTTTGACTTTATTTTGCAGGCATGTCTTTTTTATTTGGACAAAACCCTTCAAAATAAAGCATTTTAATGCCAAGAGCAGGACTTGAACCCAAATCCTCAACATGATAGAGGAACACTCTAACCACTGAGCCATTCAAGCTTCCACTCTTTCAGTTTATTTTGCAGCCATGTCTTTTTTATTTGGACAAAACCCTTCAAAATAAAGAATTTCAATGTTAAGAGCAGACTTGAACCCAAATCCTCAACATGATAGAGTAACACTCTAACCACTGAGCCATTCAAGCTACCACTCTTTCACTTCATTTTGCAGGCATTTTTTTTTTATTTGGACAAAACCCTTCAAAATAAAGAATTTTAATGCTAAGAGCAGGACTTGAACCCAAATCCTCAACATGATAGAGTAGAACTCTAACCACTGAGCCATTCAAGCTTCCAGACTTTCACTTTATTTTGCAGCCATGTCTTTTTTATTTGGACAAAACCATTCAAAATAAAGCATTTTAATGCAAAGAGTTGGACTTGAACCCAAATCCTCGACATGATAGAGGAACACTCTAACCACTGAGCCATTCAAGCTTCCACTCTTTCACTTTTTTTTGCAGAATTGTCTTTTTTTATTTGGACAAAACCAGTCAAAATAAAGCATTTTAATGCAAAGAGTGGGACTTGAACCCCTATCCTCAACATGATAGAGGAACACTCTAACCACTGAGCCATTCAAGCTTCCACTCTTTCACTTTATTTTGCAGCCATGTCTTTTTTATTTGGACAAAACCCTTCAAACTAAAGAACTTAAATGTTAAGAGCGGACTTGAACCCAAATCCTCAACATGATAGAGTAACACTCTAACCACTGAGCCATTCAAGCTTCCACTCTTTCACTTTATTTTGCAGACATGTCTTTTTTATTTGGACAAAACCATTCAAAGTAAAGCATTTTAATGCAAAGAGTGGGACTTGAACCCAAATCCTCAACATGATAGAGGAACACTCTGACCACTGAGCCATTCAAACTTCCAAACTTTCACTTTATTTTGCAGGCATGTCTTTTTTATTTGGACAAAACCCTTCAAAATAAAGCATTTTAATGCAAAGAGTGGGACTTGATCCCATATCCTCAACATGATAGAGGAACACTCCAACCACTGAGCCATTCAAGCTTCAACTCTTTGACTTTATTTTGCAGGCATGTCTTTTTTATTTGGACAAAACCCTTCAAAATAAAGCATTTTAATGCTAAGAGCAGGACTTGAACCCAAATCCTCAACATGATAGAGGAACACTCTAACCACTGAGCCATTCAAGCTTCCACTCTTTCACTTTCTTTTGCAGGTATTTCTTTTTTATTTGGACAAAACCATTCAAAATAAAGCATTTTAATGCAAAGAGTGGGACTTGAACCCAAATCCTCAATATGATAGAGGAACACTCGGACCACTGAGCCATTCAAGCTTCCACTTTTTCACTTTATTTTGCAGCCATGTCTTTTTTATTTGGACAAAACCCTTCAAAATAAAGAATTTCAATGCTAAGAGCAGACTTGAACCCAAATCCTCAACATGATAGAGTAACACTCTAACCACTGAGCCATTCAAGCTTCCACTCTTTCACTTCATTTTGCAGGCATTTCTTTTTTATTTGGACAAAACCCTTCAAAATAAATCATTTTAATGCTAAGAGTGGGACTTGAACCCAAATCCTCGACATGATAGTGTAACACTCTAACCACTGAGCCATTCAAGCTTCCACTCTTTCACTTTATTTTGCAGGCATGTCTTTTTTATTTGGACAAAACCCTTCAAAATAAAGCATTTTAATGCAAAGAGTGGGACTTGAACCCCTATCCTCAACATGATAGAGGAACACTCTAACCACTGAGCCATTCAAGCTTTCGCTCTTTCACTTTATTTTGCAGCCATGTCTTTTTTATTTGGACAAAACCCTTCAAAATAAAGAACTTTAATGTTAAGAGCGGACTTGAACCCAAATCCTCAACATGATAGAGTAACACTCTAACCACTGAGCCATTCAAGCTTCCACTCTTTCACTTTATTTTGCAGACATGTCTTTTTTATTTGGACAAAACCATTCAAACTAAAGCATTTTAATGCAAAGAGTGGGACTTGAACCCAAATCCTCAACATGATAGAGGAACACGCTGACCACTGAGCCATTCAAACTTCCAAACTTTCACTTTATTTTGCAGGCATGTCTTTTTTATTTGGACAAAACCCTTCAAAATAAAGCATTTTAATGCAAAGAGTGGGACTTGAACCCAAATCCTCAATATGATAGAGGAACACTCTGACCACTGAGCCATTCAAGCTTCCACTTTTTCACTTTATTTTGCAGCCATGTCTTTTTTATTTGGACAAAACCCTTCAAAATAAAGCATTTTAATGCTAAGGGTGGGACTTGAACCCAAATCCTCGACATGATAGTGTAATACTCTAACCACTGAGCCATTCAAGCTTCCACTCTTTCACTTTATTTTGCAGGCATGTCTTTTTTATTTGGACAAAACCCTTCAAAATAAAGCATTTTAATGCAAAGAGTGGGACTTGAACCCCTATCCTCAACATGATATAGGAACACTCTAACCACTGAGCCATTCAAGCTTCCACTCTTTCACTTTATTTTGCAGACATGTCTTTTTTATTTGGACAAAACCATTCAAACTGAAGCATTTTAATGCAAAGAGTGGGACTTGAACCCAAATCCTCAACATGATAGAGGAACACTCTGACCACTGAGCCATTCAAACTTCCTAACTTTCACTTTATTTTGCAGGCATGTCTTTTTTATTTGGACAAAACCCTTCAAAATAAAGCGTTTTAATGCAAAGAGTGGGACTTGATCCCATATCCTCAACATGATAGAGGAACACTCCAACCACTGAGCCATTCAAGCTTCAACTCTTTGACTTTATTTTGCAGGCATGTCTTTTTTATTTGGACAAAACCCTTCAAAATAAAGCATTTTAATGCCAAGAGCAGGACTTGAACCCAAATCCTCAACATGATAGAGGAACACTCTAACCACTGAGCCATTCAAGCTTCCACTCTTTCAGTTTATTTTGCAGCCATGTCTTTTTTATTTGGACAAAACCCTTCAAAATAAAGAATTTCAATGTTAAGAGCAGACTTGAACCCAAATCCTCAACATGATAGAGTAACACTCTAACCACTGAGCCATTCAAGCTACCACTCTTTCACTTCATTTTGCAGGCATTTTTTTTTTATTTGGACAAAACCCTTCAAAATAAAGAATTTTAATGCTAAGAGCAGGACTTGAACCCAAATCCTCAACATGATAGAGTAGAACTCTAACCACTGAGCCATTCAAGCTTCCAGACTTTCACTTTATTTTGCAGCCATGTCTTTTTTATTTGGACAAAACCATTCAAAATAAAGCATTTTAATGCAAAGAGTTGGACTTGAACCCAAATCCTCGACATGATAGAGGAACACTCTAACCACTGAGCCATTCAAGCTTCCACTCTTTCACTTTTTTTTGCAGAATTGTCTTTTTTTATTTGGACAAAACCATTCAAAATAAAGCATTTTAATGCAAAGAGTTGGACTTGAACCCAAATCCTCAACATGACAGAGGAACACTCTAACCACTGAGCCACTCACTTTTGTGATGCTTTAGTTTCACTGGATTGTCGAAGTCGACATGCTCCCAACTCGTCCACATGCTCCCAAAAAAAGAAGAGTGAGTGTGCAAGCTCCAGTGGCTCAGTGGTCTGAGTGCTATGGTTCCATGTGGGAAACCAGGGTTTGAGCCTCACTCTTACCATGCTTTAGTTTCAAGGGGTTTGTCCAAGAGAAAAAAAGACTTGCTCCCAAAAAAGTAAGTATGTGTGTGGATGGTCCAGTGGCTCAGTGGGTGAGCTCTCACTCCCCAGTTGGGAGGTTCCTGGTTCAAGACTAGGCTGGACACTGAAGCAAGTGATGGTTGCAGGATGGAGCAGGATGGAGCAGGATGGAGCAGGATGGAGCAGGATGGAGCAGGATGGAGGAGGATGGAGGAGGATGGAGGAGGATGGAGGAGGATGGAGGAGGATGGAGGAGGATGACTGAAGATTGTGGAGGAGTATCTAGGATGAGAACTATAGATAATAGTGTGTGTGAGGAATAAAATATTTTTTGGTGCATGCTGTGTACATTTTATGTATTCCAAAATTAAAATTTTGGTTAAGTCCAACAAAAAAATGCCTCTCTCTGCAGCAACACCGCTGCTGGATATCGTCCCAGAAATCCCCAGGGGGAGGAGTTAGGTTATTTCTTCCCCCCTTCGTGTCCTGACCGTCTCTCGTCCCCCAGCTGCAGATCTGGAGGATGTTCGTCAACGCAACCATGCTTCACGGTCCAGCCCGGTCTTGAACCAGGAACATCCCAACCTCCCGATTCGGGAGTGAGAGCTCATCCACGGAGCCACTGGACCATCCACACTCAAACTACTTTTTTTTGGGAGCATGTCTTCTTTATTTGGACCAAACCGGTGAAAGAAGAGTTTTACCAACAAGAGACTCGAACCAGGATTCTCCACACAAGAGCGCAACGCTCACACCACTGAGCCACTGGACCATACACGCTCATACTTAATTTTTTGGGAGCATGTCTTTCTCTCTCTTGGACAAACCAGTTGAAACTAAAGCATGATAAGAGTGAGGCTCGAACCCTGGTTTCCCACATGGAATCACAACACTCAGACCACTGAGCCACTGGACCACACACACTCACACTTCCTTTTTTTTGGGAACATGTCTTCTTTATTTGGATCAAACCGGTGAAAGAAGAGTTTTACCAACAAGAGACTCAAACCAGGATTCTCCACACGAGAGTGCAACGCTCACACCACTAAGCCACTGGACCATCCACACTCGTACTTAATTTTTTGGGAGCATGTCTTTTTCTCTCTTGGACAAACCCATTGAAAATAAAGCATCATAAGAGTGAGGCTCAAACCCTGGTTTCCCACATGGAACCATAACACTCAGACCACTGAGCCACTGGAGCTTGCGCACTCACTCTTCTTTTTTTGGGAGCATGTCTTACTTCGACAATCCAGTGAAACTAAAGCATCACAAGAGTGTGATTCAAACCTGGGTTTCCCGCATAGAATCACAACACTCAGACCACTGAGCCACAGGAGCTTCTTCATTTCAATGTTTCTGTTTGTCTCAAAAAATCACACTAAAGTAATTTCAACCGCAAAAGTAACATTTGAACCAGGGTTGTCAACACAGAACAGCAACGCTTTTACCACTGAACCACTTACAGTTGGATGTCCTTTTTGAAGATTGGTCTTTTTATTTGGACCAAACCAATCAAACTAAAAATGTTAACCATCAAGAGACTCAAACATGGATTCTCCACACGAGAGATTGACACTCACACCACTGAGCCATTCAAGCTTCCACTCTTTCACTTTCTTTCTCAGGTATTTCTTTTTTATTTGGACAAAACCATTCAAAATAAACCATTTTAATGCAAAGAGTGGGACTTGAACCCAAATCCTCAATATGATAGAGGAACACTCTGACCACTGAGCCATTCAAGCTTCCACTTTTTCACTTTATTTTGCAGCCATGTCTTTTTTATTTGGACAAAACCCTTCAAAATAAAGAATTTCAATGTTAAGAGCAGACTTGAACCCAAATCCTCAACATGATAGAGTAACACTCTAACCACTGAGCCATTCAAGCTACCACTCTTTCACTTCATTTTGCAGGCATTTTTTTTTATTTGGACAAAACCCTTCAAAATAAAGAATTTTAATGCTAAGAGCAGGACTTGAACCCAAATCCTCAACATGATAGAGTAACACTCTAACCACTGAGCCATTCAAGCTTCCAGACTTTCACTTTATTTTGCAGACATGTCTTTTTTATTTGGACAAAACCATTCAAAATAAAGCATTTTAATGCAAAGAGTTGGACTTGAACCCAAATCCTCGACATGATAGAGGAACACTCTAACCACTGAGCCATTCAAGCTTCCACTCTTTCACTTTTTTTGCAGAATTGTCTTTTTTTATTTGGACAAAACCATTCAAAATAAAGCATTTTAATGCAAAGAGTGGGACTTGAACCCCTATCCTCAACATGATAGAGGAACACTCTAACCACTGAGCCATTCAAGCTTCCACTCTTTCACTTTATTTTGCAGCCATGTCTTTTTTATTTGGACAAAACCCTTCAAAATAAAGAACTTAAATGTTAAGAGCGGACTTGAACCCAAATCCTCAACATGATAGAGTAACACTCTAACCACTGAGCCATTCAAGCTTCCACTCTTTCACTTTATTTTGCAGACATGTCTTTTTTATTTGGACAAAACCATTCAAACTAAAGCATTTTAATGCAAAGAGTGGGACTTGAACCCAAATCCTCAACATGATAGAGGAACACTCTGACCACTGAGCCATTCAAACTTCCAAACTTTCACTTTATTTTGCAGGCATGTCTTTTTTATTTGGACAAAACCCTTCAAAATAAAGCATTTTAATGCAAAGAGTGGGACTTGATCCCATATCCTCAACATGATAGAGGAACACTCCAACCACTGAGCCATTCAAGCTTCAACTCTTTGACTTTATTTTGCAGGCATGTCTTTTTTATTTGGACAAAACCCTTCAAAATGAAGCATTTTAATGCTAAGAGCAGGACTTGAACCCAAATCCTCAACATGATAGAGGAACACTCTAACCACTGAGCCATTCAAGCTTCCACTCTTTCACTTTCTTTTGCAGGTATTTCTTTTTTATTTGGACAAAACCATTCAAAATAAAGCATTTTAATGCAAAGAGTGGGACTTGAACCCAAATCCTCAATATGATAGAGGAACACTCGGACCACTGAGCCATTCAAGCTTCCACTTTTTCACTTTATTTTGCAGCCATGTCTTTTTTATTTGGACAAAACCCTTCAAAATAAAGAATTTCAATGCTAAGAGCAGACTTGAACCCAAATCCTCAACATGATAGAGTAACACTCTAACCACTGAGCCATTCAAGCTTCCACTCTTGCACTTCATTTTGCAGGCATTTCTTTTTTATTTGGACAAAACCCTTCAAAATAAATCATTTTAATGCTAAGAGTGGGACTTGAACCCAAATCCTCAACATGATAGTGTAACACTCTAACCACTGAGCCATTCAAGCTTCCACTCTTTCACTTTATTTTGCAGACATGTCTTTTTTATTTGGACAAAACCCTTCAAAATAAAGCATTTTAATGCAAAGAGTGGGACTTGAACCCCTATCCTCAACATGATAGAGGAACACTCTAACCACTGAGCCATTCAAGCTTTCACTCTTTCACTTTATTTTGCAGCCATGTCTTTTTTATTTGGACAAAACCCTTCAAAATAAAGAACTTTAATGTTAAGAGCGGACTTGAACCCAAATCCTCAACATGATAGAGTAACACTCTAACCACTGAGCCATTCAAGCTTCCACTCTTTCACTTTATTTTGCAGACATGTCTTTTTTATTTGGACAAAACCATTCAAACTAAAGCATTTTAATGCAAAGAGTGGGACTTGCACCCAAAACCTCAACATGATAGAGGAACACGCTGACCACTGAGCCATTCAAACTTCCAAACTTTCACTTTATTTTGCAGGCATGTCTTTTTTATTTGGACAAAACCCTTCAAAATAAAGCATTTTAATGCAAAGAGTGGGACTTGAACCCAAATCCTCAATATGATAGAGGAACACTCTGACCACTGAGCCATTCAAGCATCCACTTTTTCACTTTATTTTGCAGCCATGTCTTTTTTATTTGGACAAAACCCTTCAAAATAAAGCATTTTAATGCTAAGGGTGGGACTTGAACCCAAATCCTCGACATGATAGTGTAATACTCTAACCACTGAGCCATTCAAGCTTCCACTCTTTCACTTTATTTTGCAGGCATGTCTTTTTTATTTGGACAAAACCCTTCAAAATAAAGCATTTTAATGCAAAGAGTGGGACTTGAACCCCTATCCTCAACATGACAGAGGAACACTCTAACCACTGAGCCATTCAAGCTTCCACTCTTTCACTTTATTTTGCAGACATGTCTTTTTTATTTGGACAAAACCATTCAAACTAAAGCATTTTAATGCAAAGAGTGGGACTTGAACCCAAATCCTCAACATGATAGAGGAACACTCTGACCACTGAGCCGTTCAAACTTCCTAACTTTCACTTTATTTTGCAGGCATGTCTTTTTTATTTGGACAAAACCCTTCAAAATAAAGCATTTTAATGCAAAGAGTGGGACTTGATCCCATATCCTCAACATGATAGAGGAACACTCCAACCACTGAGCCATTCAAGCTTCAACTGTTTGACTTTATTTTGCAGGCATGTCTTTTTTATTTGGACAAAACCCTTCAAAATAAAGCATTTTAATGCTAAGAGCAGGACTTGAACCCAAATCCTCAACATGATAGAGGAACACTCTGACCACTGAGCCATTCAAGCTTCCACTTTTTCACTTTATTTTGCAGCCATGTCTTTTTTATTTGGACAAAACCCTTCAAAATAAAGAATTTCAATGCTAAGAGCAGACTTGAACCCAAATCCTCAACATGATAGAATAACACTCTAACCACTGAGCCATTCAAGCTTGCACTCTTTCACTTCATTTTGCAGGCATTTCTTTTTTATTTGGACAAAACCCTTCAAAATAAAGAATTTCAATGTTAAGAGCAGACTTGAACCCAAATCCTCAACATGATAGAGTAACACTCTAACCACTGAGCCATTCAAGCTACCACTCTTTCACTTCATTTTGCAGGCATTTTTTTTTTATTTGGACAAAACCCTTCAAAATAAAGAATTTTAATGCTAAGAGCAGGACTTGAACCCAAATCCTCAACATGATAGAGTAACACTCTAACCACTGAGCCATTCAAGCTTCCAGACTTTCACTTTATTTTGCAGACATGTCTTTTTTATTTGGACAAAACCATTCAAAATAAAGCATTTTAATGCAAAGAGTTGGACTTGAACCCAAATCCTCGACATGATAGAGGAACACTCTAACCACTGAGCCATTCAAGCTTCCACTCTTTCACTTTTTTTTGCAGAATTGTCTTTTTTTATTTGGACAAAACCAGTCAAAATAAAGCATTTTAATGCAAAGAGTGGGACTTGAACCCCTATCCTCAACATGATAGAGGAACATTCTAACCACTGAGCCATTCAAGCTTCCACTCTTTCACTTTATTTTGCAGCCATGTCTTTTTTATTTGGACAAAACCCTTCAAAATAAAGAACTTAAATGTTAAGAGCGGACTTGAACCCAAATCCTCAACATGATAGAGTAACACTCTAACCACTGAACCATTCAAGCTTCCACTCTTTCACTTTATTTTGCAGACATGTCTTTTTTATTTGGACAAAACCATTCAAACTAAAGCATTTTAATGCAAAGAGTGGGACTTGAACCCAAATCCTCAACATGATAGAGGAACACTCTGACCACTGAGCCATTCAAACTTCCAAACTTTCACTTTATTTTGCAGGCATGTCTTTTTTATTTGGACAAAACCCTTCAAAATAAAGCATTTTAATGCAAAGAGTGGGACTTGATCCCATATCCTCAACATGATAGAGGAACACTCCAACCACTGAGCCATTCAAGCTTCAACTCTTTGACTTTATTTTGCAGACATGTCTTTTTTATTTGGACAAAACCCTTCAAAATAAAGCATTTTAATGCTAAGAGCAGGACTTGAACCCAAATCCTCAACATGATAGAGGAACACTCTAACCACTGAGCCATTCAAGCTTCCACTCTTTCACTTTATTTTGCAGGTATTTCTTTTTTATTTGGACAAAACCATTCAAAATAAAGCATTTTAATGCAAAGAGTGGGACTTGAACCCAAATCCTCAATATGATAGAGGAACACTCGGACCACTGAGCCATTCAAGCTACCACTTTTTCACTTTATTTTGCAGCCATGTCTTTTTTATTTGGACAAAACCCTTCAAAATAAAGAATTTCAATGCTAAGAGCAGACTTGAACCCAAATCCTCAACATGATAGAGTAACACTCTAACCACTGAGCCATTCAAGCTTCCACTCTTCCACTTCATTTTGCAGGCATTTCTTTTTTATTTGGACAAAACCCTTCAAAATAAATCATTTTAATGCTAAGAGTGGGACTTGAACCCAAATCCTCGACATGATAGTGTAACACTCTAACCACTGAGCCATTCAAGCTTCCACTCTTTCACTTTATTTTGCAGGCATGTCTTTTTTTATTTGGACAAAACCCTTCAAAATAAAGCATTTTAATGCAAAGAGTGGGACTTGAACCCCTATCCTCAACATGATAGAGGAACACTCTAACCACTGAGCCATTCAAGCTTTCACTCTTTCACTTTATTTTGCAGCCATGTCTTTTTTATTTGGACAAAACCCTTCAAAATAAAGAACTTTAATGTTAAGAGCGGACTTGAACCCAAATCCTCAACATGATAGAGTAACACTCTAACCACTGAGCCATTCAAGCTTCCACTCTTTCACTTTATTTTGCAGACATGTCTTTTTTATTTGGACAAAACCATTCAAACTAAAGCATTTTAATGCAAAGAGTGGGACTTGAACCCAAATCCTCAACATGATAGAGGAACACGCTAACCACTGAGCCATTCAAACTTCCAAACTTTCACTTTATTTTGCAGGCATGTCTTTTTTATTTGGACAAAACCCTTCAAAATAAAGCATTTTAATGCAAAGAGTGGGACTTGAACCCAAATCCTCAATATGATAGAGGAACACTCTGACCACTGAGCCATTCAAGCTTCCACTTTTTCACTTTATTTTGCAGCCATGTCTTTTTTATTTGGACAAAACCCTTCAAAATAAAGCATTTTAATGCTAAGGGTGGGACTTGAACCCAAATCCTCGACATGATAGTGTAATACTCTAACCACTGAGCCATTCAAGCTTCCACTCTTTCACTTTATTTTGCAGGCATGTCTTTTTTATTTGGACAAAACCCTTCAAAATAAAGCATTTTAATGCAAAGAGTGGGACTTGAACCCCTATCCTCAACATGATAGAGGAACACTCGAACCACTGAGCCATTCAAGCTTCCACTCTTTCACTTTATTTTGCAGACATGTCTTTTTTATTTGGACAAAACCATTCAAACTAAAGCATTTTAATGCAAAGAGTGGGACTTGAACCCAAATCCTCAACATGATAGAGGAACACGCTGACCACTGAGCCATTCAAACTTCCTAACTTTCACTTTATTTTGCAGGCATGTCTTTTTTATTTGGACAAAACCCTTCAAAATAAAGCATTTTAATGCTAAGGGTGGGACTTGAACCCAAATCCTCGACATGATAGTGTAATACTCTAACCACTGAGCCATTCAAGCTTCCACTCTTTCACTTTATTTTGCAGGCATGTCTTTTTTATTTGGACAAAACCCTTCAAAATAAAGCATTTTAATGCAAAGAGTGGGACTTGAACCCCTATCCTCAACATGATAGAGGAACACTCTAACCACTGAGCCATTCAAGCTTCCACTCTTTCACTTTATTTTGCAGACATGTCTTTTTTATTTGGACAAAACCATTCAAACTAAAGCATTTTAATGCAAAGAGTGGGACTTGAACCCAAATCCTCAACATGATAGAGGAACACTCTGACCACTGAGCCATTCAAACTTCCTAACTTTCACTTTATTTTGCAGGCATGTCTTTTTTATTTGGACAAAACCCTTCAAAATAAAGCGTTTTAATGCAAAGAGTGGGACTTGATCCCATATCCTCAACATGATAGAGGAACACTCCAACCACTGAGCCATTCAAGCTTCAACTCGTTGACTTTATTTTGCAGGCATGTCTTTTTTATTTGGACAAAACCCTTCAAAATAAAGCTTTTTAATGCTAAGAGCAGGACTTGAACCCAAATCCTCAACATGATAGAGTAACACTCTAACCACTGAGCCATTCAAGCTTCCACTCTTCCACTTCATTTTGCAGGCATTTCTTTTTTATTTGGACAAAACCCTTCAAAATAAATCATTTTAATGCTAAGAGTGGGACTTGAACCCAAATCCTCGACATGATAGTGTAACACTCTAACCACTGAGCCATTCAAGCTTCCACTCTTTCACTTTATTTTGCAGGCATGTCTTTTTTATTTGGACAAAA
The DNA here is from genome assembly GCA_038021265.1 of Cyprinella venusta. Taxonomy (NCBI): domain Eukaryota; kingdom Metazoa; phylum Chordata; class Actinopteri; order Cypriniformes; family Leuciscidae; genus Cyprinella; species Cyprinella venusta. The sequence continues at coordinate 25,631,987 of CM075880.1, forward strand.
CCCTTCAAAATAAAGCATTTTAATGCAAAGAGTGGGACTTGAACCCCTATCCTCAACATGATAGAGGAACACTCTAACCACTGAGCCATTCAAGCTTTCACTCTTTCACTTTATTTTGCAGCCATGTCTTTTTTATTTGGACAAAACCCTTCAAAATAAAGAACTTTAATGTTAAGAGCGGACTTGAACCCAAATCCTCAACATGATAGAGTAACACTCTAACCACTGAGCCATTCAAGCTTCCACTCTTTCACTTTATTTTGCAGACATGTCTTTTTTATTTGGACAAAACCATTCAAACTAAAGCATTTTAATGCAAAGAGTGGGACTTGAACCCAAATCCTCAACATGATAGAGGAACACGCTAACCACTGAGCCATTCAAACTTCCAAACTTTCACTTTATTTTGCAGGCATGTCTTTTTTATTTGGACAAAACCCTTCAAAATAAAGCATTTTAATGCAAAGAGTGGGACTTGAACCCAAATCCTCAATATGATAGAGGAACACTCTGACCACTGAGCCATTCAAGCTTCCACTTTTTCACTTTATTTTGCAGCCATGTCTTTTTTATTTGGACAAAACCCTTCAAAATAAAGCATTTTAATGCTAAGGGTGGGACTTGAACCCAAATCCTCGACATGATAGTGTAATACTCTAACCACTGAGCCATTCAAGCTTCCACTCTTTCACTTTATTTTGCAGGCATGTCTTTTTTATTTGGACAAAACCCTTCAAAATAAAGCATTTTAATGCAAAGAGTGGGACTTGAACCCCTATCCTCAACATGATAGAGGAACACTCGAACCACTGAGCCATTCAAGCTTCCACTCTTTCACTTTATTTTGCAGACATGTCTTTTTTATTTGGACAAAACCATTCAAACTAAAGCATTTTAATGCAAAGAGTGGGACTTGAACCCAAATCCTCAACATGATAGAGGAACACTCTGACCACTGAGCCATTCAAACTTCCTAACTTTCACTTTATTTTGCAGGCATGTCTTTTTTATTTGGACAAAACCCTTCAAAATAAAGCATTTTAATGCTAAGGGTGGGACTTGAACCCAAATCCTCGACATGATAGTGTAATACTCTAACCACTGAGCCATTCAAGCTTCCACTCTTTCACTTTATTTTGCAGTCATGTCTTTTTTATTTGGACAAAACCCTTCAAAATAAAGCATTTTAATGCAAAGAGTGGGACTTGAACCCCTATCCTCAACATGATAGAGGAACACTCTAACCACTGAGCCATTCAAGCTTCCACTCTTTCACTTTATTTTGCAGACATGTCTTTTTTATTTGGACAAAACCATTCAAACTAAAGCATTTTAATGCAAAGAGTGGGACTTGAACCCAAATCCTCAACATGATAGAGGAACACTCTGACCACTGAGCCATTCAAACTTCCTAACTTTCACTTTATTTTGCAGGCATGTCTTTTTTATTTGGACAAAACCCTTCAAAATAAAGCGTTTTAATGCAAAGAGTGGGACTTGATCCCATATCCTCAACATGATAGAGGAACACTCCAACCACTGAGCCATTCAAGCTTCAACTCGTTGACTTTATTTTGCAGGCATGTCTTTTTTATTTGGACAAAACCCTTCAAAATAAAGCATTTTAATGCTAAGAGCAGGACTTGAACCCAAATCCTCAACATGATAGAGGAACACTCTAACCACTGAGCCATTCAAGCTTCCACTCTTTCAGTTTATTTTGCAGCCATGTCTTTTTTATTTGGACAAAACCCTTCAAAATAAAGAATTTCAATGTTAAGAGCAGACTTGAACCCAAATCCTCAACATGATAGAGTAACACTCTAACCACTGAGCCATTCAAGCATCCACTCTTTCACTTCATTTTGCAGGCATTTCTTTTTTATTTGGACAAAACCCTTCAAAATAAAGCATTTTAATGCTAAGAGTGGGACTTGAACCCAAATCCTCAACATGATAGAGGAACACTCTAACCACTGAGCCATTCAAGCTTCCACTGTTTCAGTTTATTTTGCAGCCATGTCTTTTTTATTTGGACAAAACCCTTCAAAATAAAGAATTTCAATGTTAAGAGCAGACTTGAACCCAAATCCTCAACATGATAGAGTAACACTCTAACCACTGAGCCATTCAAGCTACCACTCTTTCACTTCATTTTGCAGGCATTTTTTTTTTATTTGGACAAAACCCTTCAAAATAAAGAATTTTAATGCTAAGAGCAGGACTTGAACCCAAATCCTCAACATGATAGAGTAACACTCTAACCACTGAGCCATTCAAGCTTCCAGACTTTCACTTTATTTTGCAGACATGTCTTTTTTATTTGGACAAAACCATTCAAAATAAAGCATTTTAATGCAAAGAGTTGGACTTGAACCCAAATCCTCGACATGATAGAGGAACACTCTAACCACTGAGCCATTCAAGCTTCCACTCTTTCACTTTTTTTTTGCAGAATTGTCTTTTTTTATTTGGACAAAACCAGTCAAAATAAAGCATTTTAATGCAAAGAGTGGGACTTGAACCCAAATCCTCGACATGATAGAGGAACACTCTAACCACTGAGCCATTCAAGCTTCCACTCTTTCACTTTATTTTGCAGCCATGTCTTTTTTATTTGGACAAAACCCTTCAAAATAAAGAATTTCAATGTTAAGAGCAGACTTGAACCCAAATCCTCAACATGATAGAGTAACACTCTAACCACTGAGCCATTCAAGCTACCACTCTTTCACTTCATTTTGCAGGCATTTTTTTTTTATTTGGACAAAACCCTTCAAAATAAAGAATTTTAATGCTAAGAGCAGGACTTGAACCCAAATCCTCAACATGATAGAGTAACACTCTAACCACTGAGCCATTCAAGCTTCCAGACTTTCACTTTATTTTGCAGACATGTCTTTTTTATTTGGACAAAACCATTCAAAATAAAGCATTTTAATGCAAAGAGTTGGACTTGAACCCAAATCCTCGACATGATAGAGGAACACTCTAACCACTGAGCCATTCAAGCTTCCACTCTTTCACTTTTTTTGCAGAATTGTCTTTTTTTATTTGGACAAAACCATTCAAAATAAAGCATTTTAATGCATAGAGTTGGACTTGAACCCAAATCCTCAACATGACAGAGGAACACTCTAACCACTGAGCCATTCAAACTTCCTAACTTTCACTTTATTTTGCAGGCATGTCTTTTTTATTTGGACAAAACCCTTCAAAATAAAGCGTTTTAATGCAAAGAGTGGGACTTGATCCCATATCCTCAACATGATAGAGGAACACTCCAACCACTGAGCCATTCAAGCTTCAACTCGTTGACTTTATTTTGCAGGCATGTCTTTTTTATTTGGACAAAACCCTTCAAAATAAAGCATTTTAATGCTAAGAGCAGGACTTGAACCCAAATCCTCAACATGATAGAGGAACACTCTAACCACTGAGCCATTCAAGCTTCCACTCTTTCAGTTTATTTTGCAGCCATGTCTTTTTTATTTGGACAAAACCCTTCAAAATAAAGAATTTCAATGTTAAGAGCAGACTTGAACCCAAATCCTCAACATGATAGAGTAACACTCTAACCACTGAGCCATTCAAGCTACCACTCTTTCACTTCATTTTGCAGGCATTTTTTTTTATTTGGACAAAACCCTTCAAAATAAAGAATTTTAATGCTAAGAGCAGGACTTGAACCCAAATCCTCAACATGATAGAGTAACACTCTAACCACTGAGCCATTCAAGCTTCCAGACTTTCACTTTATTTTGCAGACATGTCTTTTTTATTTGGACAAAACCATTCAAAATAAAGCATTTTAATGCAAAGAGTTGGACTTGAACCCAAATCCTCAACATGACAGAGGAACACTCTAACCACTGAGCCACTCACTTTTGTGATGCTTTAGTTTCACTGGATTGTCGAAGTCGACATGCTCCCAACTCGTCCACATGCTCCCAAAAAAAGAAGAGTGAGTGTGCAAGCTCCAGTGGCTCAGTGGTCTGAGTGTTATGGTTCCATGTGGGAAACCAGGGTTTGAGCCTCACTCTTACCATGCTTTAGTTTCAAGGGGTTTGTCCAAGAGAGAAAAAGACTTGCTCCCAAAAAAGTAAGTATGTGTGTGGATGGTCCAGTGGCTCAGTGGGTGCGCTCTCACTCCCCAGTTGGGAGGTTCCTGGTTCAAGACTAGGCTGGACACTGAAGCAAGTGATGGTTGCAGGATGGAGGAGGATGGAGGAGGATGACTGAAGATTGTGGAGGAGTATCTAGGATGAGAACTATAGATAATAGTGTGTATGAGGTGAGGAATAAAATATTTTTTGGTGCATGCTGTGTACATTTTATGTATTCCAAAATTAAAATTTTGGTTAAGTCCAACAAAAAAATGCCTCTCTCTGCAGCAACACCGCTGCTGGATATCATCCCAGAAATCCCCAGGGGGAGGAGTTAGGTTATTTCCTCCCCCCTTCGTGTCCTGACCGTCTCTCGTCCCCCAGCTGCAGATCTGGAGGATGTTCGTCAACGCAACCATGCTTCACGGTCCAGCCCGGTCTTGAACCAGGAACATCCCAACCTCCCGATTCGGGAGTGAGAGCTCATCCACGGAGCCACTGGACCATCCACACTCAAACTACTTTTTTTGGGAGCATGTCTTCTTTATTTGGACCAAACCGGTGAAAGAAGAGTTTTACCAACAAGAGACTCGAACCAGGATTCTCCACACAAGAGCGCAACGCTCACACCACTGAGCCACTGGACCATACACGCTCATACTTAATTTTTTGGGAGCATGTCTTTCTCTCTCTTGGACAAACCAGTTGAAACTAAAACATGATAAGAGTGAGGCTCGAACCCTGGTTTCCCACATGGAATCACAACACTCAGACCACTGAGCCACTGGACCACACACACTCACACTTCCTTTTTTTTGGGAACATGTCTTCTTTATTTGGATCAAACCGGTGAAAGAAGAGTTTTACCAACAAGAGACTCAAACCAGGATTCTCCACACGAGAGTGCAACGCTCACACCACTAAGCCACTGGACCATCCACACTCGTACTTAATTTTTTGGGAGCATGTCTTTTTCTCTCTTGGACAAACCCATTGAAAATAAAGCATCATAAGAGTGAGGCTCAAACCCTGGTTTCCCACATGGAACCATAACACTCAGACCACTGAGCCACTGGAGCTTGCACACTCACTCTTCTTTTTTTGGGAGCATGTCTTACTTCGACAATCCAGTGAAACTAAAGCATCACAAGAGTGTGATTCAAACCTGGGTTTCCCGCATAGAATCACAACACTCAGACCACTGAGCCACAGGAGCTTCTCCATTTCAATGTTTCTGTTTGTCTCAAAAAATCACACTAAAGTAATTTCAACCGCAAAAGTGACATTTGAACCAGGGTTGTCAACACAGAACAGCAACGCTTTTACCACTGAACCACTTACAGTTGGATGTCCTTTTTGAAGATTGGTCTTTTTATTTGGACCAAACCAATCAAACTAAAAATGTTAACCATCAAGAGACTCAAACATGGATTCTCCACACGAGAGATTGACACTCACACCACTGAGCCATTCAAGCTTCCGCTCTTTCACTTTCTTTTGCAGGTATTTCTTTTTTATTTGGACAAAACCATTCAAAATAAAGCATTTTAATGCAAAGAGTGGGACTTGAACCCAAATCCTCAATATGATAGAGGAACACTCTGACCACTGAGCCATTCAAGCTTCCACTTTTTCACTTTATTTTGCAGCCATGTCTTTTTTATTTGGACAAAACCCTTCAAAATAAAGAATTTCAATGCTAAGAGCAGACTTGAACCCAAATCCTCAACATGATAGAGTAACACTCTAACCACTGAGCCATTCAAGCATCCACTCTTTCACTTCATTTTGCAGGCATTTCTTTTTTATTTGGACAAAACCCTTCAAAATAAAGCATTTTAATGCTAAGAGTGGGACTTGAACCCAAATCCTCAACATGATAGAGGAACACTCTAACCACTGAGCCATTCAAGCTTCCACTGTTTCAGTTTATTTTGCAGCCATGTCTTTTTTATTTGGACAAAACCCTTCAAAATAAAGAATTTCAATGTTAAGAGCAGACTTGAACCCAAATCCTCAACATGATAGAGTAACACTCTAACCACTGAGCCATTCAAGCTACCACTCTTTCACTTCATTTTGCAGGCATTTTTTTTTTATTTGGACAAAACCCTTCAAAATAAAGAATTTTAATGCTAAGAGCAGGACTTGAACCCAAATCCTCAACATGATAGAGTAACACTCTAACCACTGAGCCATTCAAGCTTCCAGACTTTCACTTTATTTTGCAGACATGTCTTTTTTATTTGGACAAAACCATTCAAAATAAAGCATTTTAATGCAAAGAGTTGGACTTGAACCCAAATCCTCGACATGATAGAGGAACACTCTAACCACTGAGCCATTCAAGCTTCCACTCTTTCACTTTTTTTTGCAGAATTGTCTTTTTTTATTTGGACAAAACCAGTCAAAATAAAGCATTTTAATGCAAAGAGTGGGACTTGAACCCCTATCCTCAACATGATAGAGGAACACTCTAACCACTGAGCCATTCAAGCTTCCACGCTTTCACTTTATTTTGCAGCCATGTCTTTTTTATTTGGACAAAACCCTTCAAAATAAAGAACTTAAATGTTAAGAGCGGACTTGAACCCAAATCCTCAACATGATAGAGTAACACTCTAACCACTGAGCCATTCAAGCTTCCACTCTTTCACTTTATTTTGCAGACATGTCTTTTTTATTTGGACAAAACCATTCAAACTAAAGCATTTTAATGCAAAGAGTGGGACTTGAACCCAAATCCTCAACATGATAGAGGAACACTCTGACCACTGAGCCATTCAAACTTCCAAACTTTCACTTTATTTTGCAGGCATGTCTTTTTTATTTGGACAAAACCCTTCAAAATAAAGCATTTTAATGCAAAGAGTGGGACTTGATCCCATACCCTCAACATGATAGAGGAACACTCCAACCACTGAGCCATTCAAGCTTCAACTCTTCGACTTTATTTTGCAGACATGTCTTTTTTATTTGGACAAAACCCTTCAAAATAAAGCATTTTAATGCTAAGAGCAGGACTTGAACCCAAATCCTCAACATGATAGAGGAACACTCTAACCACTGAGCCATTCAAGCTTCCACTCGTTCACTTTCTTTTGCAGGTATTTCTTTTTTATTTGGACAAAACCATTCAAAATAAAGCATTTTAATGCAAAGAGTGGGACTTGAACCCAAATCCTCAATATGATAGAGGAACACTCGGACCACTGAGCCATTCAAGCTACCACTTTTTCACTTTATTTTGCAGCCATGTCTTTTTTATTTGGACAAAACCCTTCAAAATAAAGAATTTCAATGCTAAGAGCAGACTTGAACCCAAATCCTCAACATGATAGAGTAACACTCTAACCACTGAGCCATTCAAGCTTCCACTCTTTCACTTTATTTTGCAGGCATGTCTTTTTTATTTGGACAAAACCCTTCAAAATAAAGAACTTAAATGTTAAGAGCGGACTTGAACCCAAATCCTCAACATGATAGAGTAACACTCTAACCACTGAGCCATTCAAGCTTCCACTCTTTCACTTTATTTTGCAGACATGTCTTTTTTATTTGGACAAAACCATTCAAACTAAAGCATTTTAATGCAAAGAGTGGGACTTGAACCCAAATCCTCAACATGATAGAGGAACACTCTGACCACTGAGCCATTCAAACTTCCAAACTTTCACTTTATTTTGCAGGCATGTCTTTTTTATTTGGACAAAACCCTTCAAAATAAAGCATTTTAATGCAAAGAGTGGGACTTGATCCCATATCCTCAACATGATAGAGGAACACTCCAACCACTGAGCCATTCAAGCTTCAACTCTTTGACTTTATTTTGCAGGCATGTCTTTTTTATTTGGACAAAACCCTTCAAAATAAAGCATTTTAATGCTAAGAGCAGGACTTGAACCCAAATCCTCAACATGATAGAGGAACACTCTAACCACTGAGCCATTCAAGCTTCCACTCTTTCACTTTCTTTTGCAGGTATTTCTTTTTTATTTGGACAAAACCATTCAAAATAAAGCATTTTAATGCAAAGAGTGGGACTTGAACCCAAATCCTCAATATGATAGAGGAACACTCGGACCACTGAGCCATTCAAGCTTCCGCTTTTTCACTTTATTTTGCAGCCATGTCTTTTTTATTTGGACAAAACCCTTCAAAATAAAGAATTTCAATGCTAAGAGCAGACTTGAACCCAAATCCTCAACATGATAGAGTAACACTCTAACCACTGAGCCATTCAAGCTTCCACTCTTTCACTTCATTTTGCAGGCATTTCTTTTTTATTTGGACAAAACCCTTCAAAATAAATCATTTTAATGCTAAGAGTGGGACTTGAACCCAAATCCTCGACATGATAGTGTAACACTCTAACCACTGAGCCATTCAAGCTTCCACTCTTTCACTTTATTTTGCAGGCATGTCTTTTTTATTTGGACAAAACCCTTCAAAATAAAGCATTTTAATGCAAAGAGTGGGACTTGAACCCCTATCCTCAACATGATAGAGGAACACTCTAACCACTGAGCCATTCAAGCTTTCACTCTTTCACTTTATTTTGCAGCCATGTCTTTTTTATTTGGACAAAACCCTTCAAAATAAAGAACTTTAATGTTAAGAGCGGACTTGAACCCAAATCCTCAACATGATAGAGTAACACTCTAACCACTGAGCCATTCAAGCTTCCACTCTTTCACTTTATTTTGCAGACATGTCTTTTTTATTTGGACAAAACCATTCAAACTAAAGCATTTTAATGCAAAGAGTGGGACTTGAACCCAAATCCTCAATATGATAGAGGAACACTCTGACCACTGAGCCATTCAAGCTTCCACTTTTTCCACTTTATTTTGCAGGCATGTCTTTTTTATTTGGACAAAACCCTTCAAAATAAAGCATTTTAATGCAAAGAGTGGGACTTGAACCCAAATCCTCAATATGATAGAGGAACACTCTGACCACTGAGCCATTCAAGCTTCCACTTTTTCACTTTATTTTGCAGCCATGTCTTTTTTATTTGGACAAAACCCTTCAAAATAAAGAATTTCAATGTTAAGAGCAGACTTGAACCCAAATCCTCAACATGATAGAGTAACACTCTAACCACTGAGCCATTCAAGCTACCACTCTTTCACTTCATTTTGCAGGCATTTTTTTTATTTGGACAAAACCCTTCAAAATAAAGAATTTTAATGCTAAGAGCAGGACTTGAACCCAAATCCTCAACATGATAGAGTAACACTCTAACCACTGAGCCATTCAAGCTTCCAGACTTTCACTTTATTTTGCAGACATGTCTTTTTTATTTGGACAAAACCATTCAAAATAAAGCATTTTAATGCAAAGAGTTGGACTTGAACCCAAATCCTCGACATGATAGAGGAACACTCTAACCACTGAGCCATTCAAGCTTCCACTCTTTCACTTTTTTTGCAGAATTGTCTTTTTTTATTTGGACAAAACCATTCAAAATAAAGCATTTTAATGCAAAGAGTGGGACTTGAACCCCTATCCTCACCATGATAGAGGAACACTCTAACCACTGAGCCATTCAAGCTTCCACTCTTTCACTTTATTTTGCAGAATTGTCTTTTTTTATTTGGACAAAACCATTCAAAATAAAGCATTTTAATGCAAAGAGTGGGTCTTGAACCCAAATCCTCAATATGATAGAGGAACACTCTGACCACTGAGCCATTCAAGCTTCCACTTTTTCACTTTATTTTGCAGCCATGTCTTTTTTATTTGGACAAAACCCTTCAAAATAAAGAATTTCAATGCTAAGAGCAGACTTGAACCCAAATCCTCAACATGATAGAATAACACTCTAACCACTGAGCCATTCAAGCTTCCACTCTTTCACTTCATTTTGCAGGCATTTCTTTTTTATTTGGACAAAACCCTTCAAAATAAAGAATTTTAATGCTAAGAGCAGGACTTGAACCCAAATCCTCAACATGATAGAGTAACACTCTAACCACTGAGCCATTCAAGCTTCCAGACTTTCACTTTATTTTGCAGACATGTCTTTTTTATTTGGACAAAACCATTCAAAATAAAGCATTTTAATGCAAAGAGTTGGACTTGAACCCAAATCCTCGACATGATAGAGGAACACTCTAACCACTGAGCCATTCAAGCTTCCACTCTTTCACTTTTTTTTGCAGAATTGTCTTTTTTTATTTGGACAAAACCATTCAAAATAAAGCATTTTAATGCAAAGAGTGGGACTTGAACCCCTATCCTCAACATGATAGAGGAACACTCTAACCACTGAGCCGTTCAAGCTTCCACTCTTTCACTTTATTTTGCAGCCATGTCTTTTTTATTTGGACAAAACCCTTCAAAATAAAGAACTTAAATGTTCAGAGCGGACTTGAACCCAAATCCTCAACATGATAGAGTAACACTCTAACCACTGAGCCATTCAAGCTTCCACTCTTTCACTTTATTTTGCAGACATGTCTTTTTTATTTGGACAAACCCATTCAAACTAAAGCATTTTAATGCAAAGAGTGGGACTTGAACCCAAATCCTCAACATGATAGAGGAACACTCTGACCACTGAGCCATTCAAGCTTCCAAACTTTCACTTTATTTTGCAGGCATGTCTTTTTTATTTGGACAAAACCCTTCAAAATAAAGCATTTTAATGCAAAGAGTGGGACTTGATCCCATATCCTCAACATGATAGAGGAACACTCCAACCACTGAGCCATTCAAGCTTCAACTCTTTGACTTTATTTTGCAGGCATGTCTTTTTTATTTGGACAAAACCCTTCAAAATAAAGCATTTTAATGCTAAGAGCAGGACTTGAACCCAAATCCTCAACATGATAGAGGAACACTCTAACCACTGAGCCATTCAAGCTTCCACTCTTTCACTTTCTTTTGCAGGTATTTCTTTTTTATTTGGACAAAACCATTCAAAATAAAGCATTTTAATGCAAAGAGTGGGACTTGAACCCAAATCCTCAATATGATAGAGGAACACTCGGACCACTGAGCCATTCAAGCTTCCACTTTTTCACTTTATTTTGCAGCCATGTCTTTTTTATTTGGACAAAACCCTTCAAAATAAAGAATTTCAATGCTAAGAGCAGACTTGAACCCAAATCCTCAACATGATAGAGTAACACTCTAACCACTGAGCCATTCAAGCTTCCACTCTTTCACTTCATTTTGCAGGCATTTCTTTTTTATTTGGACAAAACCCTTCAAAATAAATCATTTTAATGCTAAGAGTGGGACTTGAACCCAAATCCTCGACATGATAGTGTAACACTCTAACCACTGAGACATTCAAGCTTCCACTCTTTCACTTTATTTTGCAGGCATGTCTTTTTTATTTGGACAAAACCCTTCAAAATAAAGCATTTTAATGCAAAGAGTGGGACTTGAACCCCTATCCTCAACATGATAGAGGAACACTCTAACCACTGAGCCATTCAAGCTTTCACTCTTTCACTTTATTTTGCAGCCATGTCTTTTTTTATTTGGACAAAACCCTTCAAAATAAAGCATTTTAATGCAAAGAGTGGGACTTGAACCCAAATCCTCAATATGATAGAGGAACACTCTAACCACTGAGCCATTCAAGCTTCCACTCTTTCACTTTATTTTGCAGCCATGTCTTTTTTATTTGGACAAAACCCTTCAAAATAAAGAACTTAAATGTTAAGAGCGGACTTGAACCCAAATCCTCAACATGATAGAGTAACACTCTAACCACTGAGCCATTCAAGCTTCCACTCTTTCACTTTATTTTGCAGACATGTCTTTTTTATTTGGACAAACCCATTCAAACTAAATCATTTTAATGCAAAGAGTGGGACTTGAACCCAAATCCTCAACATGATAGAGGAACACTCTGACCACTGAGCCATTCTAACTTCCAAACTTTCACTTTATTTTGCAGGCATGTCTTTTTTATTTGGACAAAACCCTTCAAAATAAAGCATTTTAATGCAAAGAGTGGGACTTGATCCCATATCCTCAACATGATAGAGGAACACTCCAACCACTGAGCCATTCAAGCTTCAACTCTTTGACTTTATTTTGCAGGCATGTCTTTTTTATTTGGACAAAACCCTTCAAAATAAAGCATTTTAATGCTAAGAGCAGTACTTGAACCCAAATCCTCAACATGATAGAGGAACACTCTAACCACTGAGCCATTCAAGCTTCCACTCTTTCACTTTCTTTTGCAGGTATTTCTTTTTTATTTGGACAAAACCATTCAAAATAAAGCATTTTAATGCAAAGAGTGGGACTTGAACCCAAATCCTCAATATGATAGAGGAACACTCGGACCACTGAGCCATTCAAGCTTCCACTTTTTCACTTTATTTTGCAGCCATGTCTTTTTTATTTGGACAAAACCCTTCAAAATAAAGAATTTCAATGCTAAGAGCAGACTTGAACCCAAATCCTCAACATGATAGAGTAACACTCTAACCACTGAGCCATTCAAGCTTCCACTCTTTCACTTCATTTTGCAGGCATTTCTTTTTTATTTGGACAAAACCCTTCAAAATAAATCATTTTAATGCTAAGAGTGGGACTTGAACCCAAATCCTCGACATGATAGTGTAACACTCTAACCACTGAGCCATTCAAGCTTCCACTCTTTCACTTTATTTTGCAGGCATGTCTTTTTTATTTGGACAAAACCCTTCAAAATAAAGCATTTTAATGCAAAGAGTGGGACTTGAACCCCTATCCTCAACATGATAGAGGAACACTCTAACCACTGAGCCATTCAAGCTTTCACTCTTTCACTTTATTTTGCAGCCATGTCTTTTTTATTTGGACAAAACCCTTCAAAATAAAGAACTTTAATGTTAAGAGCGGACTTGAACCCAAATCCTCAACATGATAGAGTAACACTCTAACCACTGAGCCATTCAAGCTTCCACTCTTTCACTTCATTTTGCAGACATGTCTTTTTTATTTGGACAAAACCATTCAAACTAAAGCATTTTAATGCAAAGAGTGGGACTTGAACCCAAATCCTCAACATGATAGAGGAACACGCTGACCACTGAGCCATTCAAACTTCCAAACTTTCACTTTATTTTGCAGGCATGTCTTTTTTATTTGGACAAAACCCTTCAAAATAAAGCATTTTAATGCAAAGAGTGGGACTTGAACCCAAATCCTCAATATGATAGAGGAACACTCTGACCACTGAGCCATTCAAGCTTCCACTTTTTCACTTTATTTTGCAGCCATGTCTTTTTTATTTGGACAAAACCCTTCAAAATAAAGCATTTTAATGCTAAGGGTGGGACTTGAACCCAAATCCTCGACATGATAGTGTAATACTCTAACCACTGAGCAATTCAAGCTTCCACTCTTTCACTTTATTTTGCAGGCATGTCTTTTTTATTTGGACAAAACCCTTCAAAATAAAGCATTTTAATGCAAAGAGTGGGACTTGAACCCCTATCCTCAACATGATAGAGGAACACTCTAACCACTGAGCCATTCAAGCTTCCACTCTTTCACTTTATTTTGCAGACATGTCTTTTTTATTTGGAAAAAAACATTCAAACTAAAGCATTTTAATGCAAAGAGTGGGACTTGAACCCAAATCCTCAACATGATAGAGGAACACTCTGACCACTGAGCCATTCAAACTTCCTAACTTTCACTTTATTTTGCAGGCATGTCTTTTTTATTTGGACAAAACCCTTCAAAATAAAGCATTTTAATGTAAAGAGTGGGACTTGATCCCATATCCTCAACATGATAGAGGAACACTCCAACCACTGAGCAATTCAAGCTTCAACTCTTTGACTTTATTTTGCAGGCATGTCTTTTTTATTTGGACAAAACCCTTCAAAATAAAGCATTTTAATGCTAAGAGCAGGACTTGAACCCAAATCCTCAACATGATAGAGGAACACTCTAACCACTGAGCCATTCAAGCTTCCACTCTTTCACTTTCTTTTGCAGGTATTTCTTTTTTATTTGGACAAAACCATTCAAAATAAAGCATTTTAATGCAAAGAGTGGGACTTGAACCCAAATCCTCAATATGATAGAGGAACACTCGGACCACTGAGCCATTCAAGCTTCCACTTTTTCACTTTATTTTGCAGCCATGTCTTTTTTATTTGGACAAAACCCTTCAAAATAAAGAATTTCAATGCTAACAGCAGACTTGAAGCCAAATCCTCAACATGATAGAGGAACACTCTAACCACTGAGCCATTCAAGCTTCCACTCTTTCACTTCATTTTGCAGGCATATCTTTTTTATTTGGACAAAACCCTTCAAAATAAAGCATTTTAATGCAAAGAGTGGGACTTGAACCCCTATCCTCAACATGATAGAGGAACACTCTAACCACTGAGCCATTCAAGCTTTCACTCTTTCACTTTATTTTGCAGCCATGTCTTTTTTATTTGGACAAAACCCTTCAAAATAAAGAACTTTAATGTTAAGAGCGGACTTGAACCCAAATCCTCAACATGATAGAGTAACACTCTAACCACTGAGCCATTCAAGCTTCCACTCTTTCACTTTATTTTGCAGACATGTCTTTTTTATTTGGACAAAACCATTCAAACTAAAGCATTTTAATGCAAAGAGTGGGACTTGAACCCAAATCCTCAACATGATAGAGGAACACGCTGACCACTGAGCCATTCAAACTTCCAAACTTTCACTTTATTTTGCAGGCATGTCTTTTTTATTTGGACAAAACCCTTCAAAATAAAGCATTTTAATGCAAAGAGTGGGACTTGAACCCAAATCCTCAATATGATAGAGGAACACTCTGACCACTGAGCCATTCAAGCTTCCACTTTTTCACTTTATTTTGCAGCCATGTCTTTTTTATTTGGACAAAACCCTTCAAAATAAAGCGTTTTAATGCTAAGGGTGGGACTTGAACCCAAATCCTCGACATGATAGTGTAATACTCTAACCACTGAGTCAAGCTTCCACTCTTTCACTTTATTTTGCAGGCATGTCTTTTTTATTTGGACAAAACCCTTCAAAATAAAGCATTTTAATGCAAAGAGTGGGACTTGAACCCCTATCCTCAACATGATAGAGGAACACTCTGACCACTGAGCCATTCAAACTTCCTAACTTTCACTTTATTTTGCAGGCATGTCTTTTTTATTTGGACAAAACCATTCAAAATAAAGCATTTTAATGCAAAGAGTGGGACTTGATCCCATATCCTCAACATGATAGAGGAACACTCCAACCACTGAGCGATTCAAGCTTCAACTCTTTGACTTTATTTTGCAGGCATGTCTTTTTTATTTGGACAAAACCCTTCAAAATAAAGCATTTTAATGCTAAGAGCAGGACTTGAACCCAAATCCTCAACATGATAGAGGAACACTCTAACCACTGAGCCATTCAAGCTTCCACTCTTTCAGTTTATTTTGCAGCCATGTCTTTTTTATTTGGACAAAACCCTTCAAAATAAAGAATTTCAATGTTAAGAGCAGACTTGAACCCAAATCCTCAACATGATAGAGTAACACTCTAACCACTGAGCCATTCAAGCTACCACTCTTTCACTTCATTTTGCAGGCATTTTTTTTATTTGGACAAAACCCTTCAAAATAAAGAATTTTAATGCTAAGAGCAGGACTTGAACCCAAATCCTCAACATGATAGAGTAACACTCTAACCACTGAGCCATTCAAGCTTCCAGACTTTCACTTTATTTTGCAGACATGTCTATTTTATTTGGACAAAACCATTCAAAATAAAGCATTTTAATGCAAAGAGTTGGACTTGAACCCAAATCCTCGACATGATAGAGGAACACTCTAACCACTGATCCATTCAAGCTTCCACTCTTTCACTTTTTTTTGCAGAATTGTCTTTTTTTATTTGGACAAAACCATTCAAAATAAAGCATTTTAATGCAAAGAGTTGGACTTGAACCCAAATCCTCAACATGACAGAGGAACACTCTAACCACTGAGCCACTCAAGCTTCCACTCTTTCACTTTATTTTGCAGCCATGTCTCTTTTATTTGGACAAACCATTCAAAATAAAGCATTTTCATGCAAAAAGTGGGACTTGAACCCATATCCTCAACATGATAGACGAACACTCTAACCACTGAGCCATTCAAGCTTCCACTCTTTCACTTTATTTTGCAGGCCTGTCTTTTTTATTTGGACAAAACCCTTCAAATTAAAGCATTTTAATGCTAAGAGTGGGACTTGAACCCAAATCCTCCACATGATAGTGTAATACTCTAACCACTGAGCCATTCATGCTTCAACTCTTTCACTTTATTTTGCAGCCATGTCTTTTTTATTTGGACAAAACCCTTCAAAATAAAGCATTTTAATGCAAAGAGTGGAACTTGAACCCCTATCCTCAACATGATAGAGGAACACTCTAACCACAGAGCCATTCAAGCTTCCACTTGAAAGAGTCTATATTTCGCAGGCATGTCTTTTTTATTTGGACAAAACCCTTCAAAATAAAGCATTTTAATGCTAAGAGCAGGACTTGAACCCAAATCCTCAACATGATAGAGTAAAACTCTGACCACTGAGCCATTCAAGCTTCCATTCTTTCACTTTATTTTGCAGCCATGTCTTTTTTATTTGGACAAAACCCTTCAAAATAAAGAATTTTAATGCTAAGAGCAGGACTTGAACCCAAATCCTCAACATGATAAAGGAACACTCTGACCACTGAGCCATTCAAGCTTCCAGACTTTCACTTTATTTTGCAGGCATGTCTTTTTTATTTGGACAAAACCCTTCAAAATAAAGGATTTTAATGCTAAGAGCAGGACTTGAACCCAAATCCTCAACATGATAGAGTAACACTCTAACCACTGAGCCATTCAAGCTTCCACTCTTTCACTTTATTTTGCAGGGATTTTTTTTTATTTGGACAAAACCCTTCAAAATAAAGAATTTTAATGCTAAGAGCAGGACTTGAACCCAAATCCTCAACATGATAGAGTAACACTCTAACCACTGAGCCATTCAAGCTTCCACTCTTTCACTTTATTTTGCAGACATGTCTTTTTTTATTTGGACAAAACCATTCAAAATAAAGCATTTTAATGCAAAGGGTGGGACTTAAACCCATATCCTCAACATGATAGAGGAACACTCTATCCACTGAGCCATTCAAGCTTCCACTCTTCAGCAAGTGCTGGTGATGTTGCCCACGGTGTCCAGTAAGTTGTTAGCCAAGTGGCAAGGGCCTTTCGAAATTCTTCAGAAACTTGGACCTACAACTTATGAGATATCAACCCCAGGACAAGCCCGTTCCAAGAGAATTCTGCATGTAAACCTGTTGAAAGAATGGTCCACGTGGAAGGAATGTCTGCTGATTCGATCTGTGGAAGATGAGGAAGAGGTGGAAGAGCAGTATTTTCCTGGTCTGAATTCGGCAGGGCTCAAGGTGGATCCTCTCCCTGAGTTTCAGCAACAGCAACTTCAGTCTCTGTGTAATCCTGAATTGTTCCAGGCGAAGCCGGGTCAAACAAAGCTGGTAGAGCATGACATCGTTTTGAAAGAAGATGCAGTTCCAAAGAGACTGAGTTATCGTATACCTGAAAGATTACTGCCAGATCTTAAAAAGGAATTGGACTTGATGATTTCTTTGGGTGTGATTGAACCTTCCAAGAGTGAATGGTGCAGTCCTGTGGTCTTGGTACCAAAAAAAGATGGAACTACAAGATTTTGCATTGACTTTCGATATTTGAATTCAGTTTCGAAATTTGACTCATACCCAATGCCTCGTATTGAGGAACTGATTGAGCGCCTGGAAAATGCGAAATATCTGAGCACCGTTGATCTATGTAAAGGTTACTGGCAAGTGCCTTTAAGTTCCAGATCCAAGGAATTGACTGCTTTCCGGACTCCTTGGGGCCTACATCATTTTAAGACTATGCCTTTTGGCCTGCATGGAGCTCCTCCCACTTTCCAAAGACTGATGGACCAGGTTTTGCATGGCTTGTCTGATTTCACTTCAGCCTATCTTGATGACATTGTGATTTTCAGTAAAACGTGGGAAGAGCACCTGAAGCACTTGCAGATGGTTTTAAGACGCATCCAAGCAGCAGGACTGACCATCAATCCTGATAATTGTGCCCTGGCAAAGAAAGAGATTGAATACCTTGGGTATGTCCTGGGAAATGGGGTCATCCGGCCACAAGTGGGGAAGGTGCAAGCTATTAAGTCCTGTACACTACCTAAGACCAAGAAACTTTCCTCGGATTAGCTCCTCGGATAGTTTTCCTTGGATTAGTTTTTCTTCTAGAGCTGCTGCCCTAACATACCTGATAAAGAACAATGGCCCAAAACAGATTCAGTGGTCTGAGCAGGCCCAGAGAGCGTTCCAGGATATTCAAGGAGCTCTACAGGAAAGTCCAGTGTTGCACAGTCCTAGGTTTGATCAACCCTTTGTTTTACAGACAGATGCATCAGGAGTTGGACTAGGAGCAGTGCTACTTCAAGGAGTAGTGGGAAACTATCACCCTGTGGCCTGTATTAGCCGAAAGCTGTTTCCTAGGGAAATGCGTTACTCCACTATTGAGAAGGAATGCTTGGCAGTGAAATGGGCCTTGGACTCTTTAAGATATTATCTCTTGGGCAGACATTTCACTTTAGAGACTGACCACCGAGCACTCCAATGGTTGAACAACATGAAGGACACTAATGCCAGGATTACCCGTTGGTACTTGTCACTGCAACCCTATCGATTTACCATTCTCCACCGGCCAGGAAGAGAGAACCTGACTGATGACTTTCTTTCCCGCCATGTGGGCGAGGAACCGGAGGTGGGGCAGAGTGTGACGGGTGCGTTGCTCACCTCACATTAATTTTATTATGATTTACATTGTTTATTTTGAAGTTTAATTTAGTATGGTTTGTTACTTTATTTAAAATCCCTTAGCATTATTAATAAACACAGGACAAGGTTATGAGTTAAACAGTTTATTAAAGTTTGAATGTATGGAAGGGTGCACTCTACTTATATTCTCTCTTTACTGTTTGATTTTACCTGAGTCCTGGATTCCTCTGGTGCATGGAGTGAGCGGCCGCATTCCATGTGAAGGCCAAAAGGAAAAGGCAGGGCTTCAGCCTGTACTTTTGAGTTGTCCCAGAGGAAGTTGGACTGTACCATTGTGATCCGATGAGGAGGGGGATTCCTTTTTATTATTTCATCCAGTTTAATTTCTATTTTGTTTGTTTGAAGTACGTAGTTTTGTATTGTGCTTCAAGCAGTTGATTAAATTATGTTTGTTATGATCGTGTATATTTTTAGTTAAATATTTGTTGTTAGATGGGGAAAGGCTTATTTTGATACTTACCTTTTCTTTTTGTTTGGTAGAGGCTAAGAGGTATATTTATCAGAGGGAATGTGTGAATGGTAGTTAGATTTTTGTCCAGCTGTTACGTTCCAGCCCCCAAAAAGGGAGGGGAACCTGATAACCCTCTGCTCAGACCCACAAAATGCTGGAAAAAGAGGAATGGAGTCGTGGTGCGAGAAAGGAAACAAATTCCAAATACCGTACAAATTGTTTTTATTTTTGTCACGGTAATAATGTAAATGATAAACAAATTGAAGGGAGAAAGGGGAGAGCTGGACGAACCAAAGAAAAGAAATAAACAAAATACCCCCACCACTAACCTATGCTAAATATACCCATCACCTATCTGGCACACGATCAAGGCGCCCTAACCAAAATTACAGATGGTGGTCCGCCCAGGTCTAACTGGTGTTTCTAGACAGAGAAGTGGTACTACGGGTGATGTATACCCCGGGGTAGCTCTAAATCTACTCCCCAGACTCCCTGTAAAGAATAAAGAACAAGAAAAAGAAGTTAACACAGACAATAATAATAATAGTTCACAGACAACAAATGCTCAATGCTGCTGCTCAAGTTCCAAAAGTGGAACACAAAGCTAGTGTTACTAGCTAACAAATCCTCAGTCCTGCTGTTCAAGTTCCAAAAGTGGAACACTAGAGTTACTAGCTCACAAATCAGATTAAAACATTATCAAAAGCATTGTCAAATGTTCCAATCCTAATCTCAAATAGACAACAATAAAGTAATCTATAAATCACAAAGTTCCCCAAAAAGGGATAGCAACCACACCAACAGCAGGAACAGAGGGCAAAGCCAAAGCAGAGAAAGAACAGATCTAAAACTAGGCTTTTAAAGAGGCCAGCCAGCTGCAGCCACTGACGAGTAGGAGGAGTTCCAAGATCCAATCAGCCGTTGAACCACCAATCAGCTGCTGGAATGGTTACAGAAGCCATCTTACCTGTAAGAAGAAAAACACAAGAACCACAAGCAATGCCAGAAAAGAAAATCACTATAATACGTACCCAGTTCTCTGGGGACGTAACATGCCACCCCCCAAAAGTTGTGCAAACCACCATTTGCACATCATTCAGTCTTGGTACACACGGGACAATGCGTCAGCAACTACGTTAGATGTTCCTTTGACATGAGTGATGCAGACATTATATCCCTAAAAAAAAAACCTGTAAGGTCAACAATAAAGCAAGCGTTTCTTGTTCAATAATAGAATACCAAGACTGGCATGGATTGAACTTCGAAAACAGCACCGAACCAATCCGGTCAATACAGTCTCCTTTCCTGGGCAGCGGATGGGAGTCTGGCACCGTACTGCATTGACTCGACGGTAATCCGTGCATAGACGGGACGTGCCGTCTGGTTTTGGAACTAAAATACACGGAGAGCTCCAAGCACTGTGACTACGTTTTGCCATATCATGTTTTAACAAGTAGTCAACCTCATCTTTCATTAACTCACGTTTTTTTATATTTACCCGATAGGGATGTTGGCAAATAGGAGTTGTACTGCCAACATCCACATCGTGCATCAAAACAGACGTGCTCTTAGGTACATCCTGAAACACAGTAAGAAAAGACTGTATCAAAGACACAAGATCATATTTTTGACTGCTATCCAAATGTTCCATCAACGAAGGCAAATTTTGTAGCATCTCTGAATTACTAAGTCGTTTACACTGTTGTAATGAGTGACGCAATTCCAAACCATCATTGTTCTCTAGGTCCACAGTAGGCACTGGTACCACCAACCCCACACTGGATCCTGCAGACTGGACCGGAACACTAGAGGGAGTGTCGGAAGAATTACGCACATGATAGGCCTTCAGCATGTTAACATGACACAAACGAGAAGAGCGCCTGCGATCTGGTGTTTTAATAATGTAGTTAGTATCACTAACTTTTTGCTCTACAACATACGGTCCAGAAAAACTGGCAGACAGTGATGAACCTGGAATTGGTAACAAAACCAGTACTTGATCCCCTGGCAAAAATGCACAGTCTTTTGCTTGTTTGTCATACTGACTTTTCATACGTGACTGAGAAGAAGAGAGAGACTCTTGAGCTAGCATGCGAGCAGCATGCAGCCTCTCTAGCATCTGACTTACAAAGTGCAACACATTTTTAGGGGCACTACTAGGCGCATCAGATAAAACATGCTCCTTTAACACTTTTAACGGACCCCTAGGTGTATGTCCGAACACGAGGTCAGCTGGGCTGAACCCTAAAGATTCCTGCACTGTTTCCCTTACAGCAAACAAAACAAAGGGCACACCCTCATCCCAATCAGCACCTGTCTCCATGCAATACTTCCTCAGCATAGTTTTGAGGGTCTGGTGCCAGCGTTCAAGAGCCCCCTGACTCTCTGGATGGTAAGCACTGGAGACCTGATGCGATATTGACAAAGTTTTTAATGCAGAAGAAAACAGTTTGGACATAAAATTAGTTCCTTGATCCGTCTGGATCACTCTGGGGAGACCAAAGGTGGAAAAGAACTTGATCAGATTATTTATAATTGTCTTAGCTGTAATTGTCCGGAGAGGAATAGCCTCTGGATACCGAGTGGCACTGCACATAATGGTAAGCAGAAACTGGTTACCTGTTCGAGTTTTTGGCAATGGACCCACACAATCAACAATCACCCGCTCAAACGGTTCTCCAATCACGGGAATCGGTTGAAGTGGCACACGAGCAACCGGTTGGTTCACTTTTCCTGCAAGTTGGCATACATGACAGGTTTTACAGTATTTCACAATGTCCGATTTTAATCCTGGCCAGAAGAAATGTCGGAGGACTCTGTTGTAAGTTTTAGTTACCCCTAAATGTCCGGACCATGCAGGGTTATGAGCCAGTGACAATACTTGCTGTCGTAGTGGAGATGGAACAACTACCTGCCAAACTGTATCCCAGTCCTCACCGGTATTATGTGCAGTCCATTTGCGCATTAGAACACCACCGTCCACAAGGTAAGCAGCCCCCTGTACTTTTGCCTTTTCGAGAGAGACCACAGAATCAAAACATTTATTTAGACTGACATCCTCTCTTTGCCACTCAATCAGCTTCTCTGGTGTGATGGATGACAAGACATCTAACTGGGGAGCGACTCTGCAACCCCTTTTCTCAGCCTGCACAGAAAGTAACGCCTCTGGTTTAGGTTCTACAACTTCAGGTTCAACCCGTTCAAGAATAGAGTCAGATAGATTCACTGTATCCCCCTGCATACGAGCCTGTGCTCGTGTTAAAACACATGCAGGGAACACTTGAGGGTACTTCTGAAATAGGACATTGTCAGAAACATTAGACTGAGGTCTGTCTGTTACTTCTAGTACTGGGGACACCTTACCTCCAGCAATGTCGTTTCCTAATAATAATGCTACCCCTTCCACTGCCAATGTAGGCACCACCGCAACACGGAACTGACCTGAAACCAAATCAGAATGCAAGTGAACCCAGTGTAAAGGCACAGAAATTGGGTTAGCTTCAATACCACACAGAAATATATGTGATCCACAGTATGTTTGATCAGACCATGGCAGCACATCTGTAAGGATAACTGACTGAGCCGCACCAGTGTCACGTAAGATTTTAATTTCCCTCTGGTCTTCAATTTTCCCGGTGCATGAAACACAACCTACAGACATAAACGGAGCATACAACAGGTCTGGTTTCTTTGAGAGTACCTCGCCAGCACCTCTAGCTTCCTGAAAAGAAACAGACCGAATTAAACCAACACTCTTACGGGAAGATGGAGACGACTTAGACTTGTTCTTCAGTGAGGAACAATCTGAGATTAAATGGCCTTTCCGGTGGCAATAAAAACATTCCCTCTCTTCTTTCATAGGAACAGTAGAAGGATCTGAAGAGCGTGATGCACCGACTGCTGATGAAACGAACGTCCTACTCTGACTGGATGCTGTAAAAAACGTTTTATGTGTTAAAGCATATTCATCGGCCATTACCGCTGCCTGACTCAACTTCACCACTTTGTTTTCACTCAAATGCATCACTATTCTTTCAGGTAGGTTGTTCTTAAAATCTTCCAACAAGATCTGATTTCTCAAAGCCTCATAAGTGGATGTTTTATTGGCTGCACACCAACGGTCAAACAACGACTCTTTGTCTCTGGCAAACTCAACAAATGTTTTGCTACCACTTTTCTTATAGTTTCTAAATCGTTGCCTATAAGCTTCTGGCACCAGCTCATAGGCGCGCAGTACAGTAGCTTTGACCACATCATAGCACAAACTATCCTCTATGGAGAGAGAGGCTACAACCTCCTGGGCCTTCCCAGTTAGCTTACATTGTAGAAGTAGAGGCCAAACCTCTTTTGGCCACTGTAAGGCAGCAGCTACTCGTTCAAAAGCAGAAAATATGAGTCTACCTCAGACTCACGGAATGGAGGAACAACGGCAATATTCCTGCCTACATCAAAATGACCTGGCTTGCCAACTGAGTGAGGAGACACCCCAGCCTCAAGCTCCATTCGCCGAATGTGAATTCGGACTTCCTTGTCTGCCTCTATTTTTCTCATTTCTATCTCATACCTCCTTTTATCTTCCCTATCTTTTTGGTCTGCTTCTTGACGGGCTGCTTTCAGCTTTAGCCGAGCGACCTCTACAGACTCAGGAACCACAGGAGAAAATGGATCATACTTTGGCAGAGTTCGAGGTATCGGAGCATCCCCAACCCCCACACCGCCCTTCGGCCGTGCAGGCGAGAGATTCTCTACGACTTCCTCGTCCTCCTCTTCATCTTCTATTTCTACATCCTCCACAGCCATAACTCCTGCCCTTGACAGACTCAATAAATGGCTTTTAATCACTGCTACTAGATCCACTTTACGAGCCTGCCTATCAACTGTAAGATTATAGTAGTCTGCTAATGAAAATAGATCTGCCTTACGCAGATTACACAATGACCCCAATGAGGGCTCTGCAATAAAGCCTGCCACCTCTGAAGTAGCCGCCATACTCACCCCAACTCAAATGCACTATTCAGTACACTCTTAAACTATTCAGACAACTACAAATACCAACCAACTCTAGGACAGAAAACATCCACAACTATGCCAAACACTACAAAGCCTTTTTTTCACAGCTCAACGCCACATCTCAATCACCAAGCATCAAGTGGTCTGAGCAACAGGGCACCAACATCCCGGACGAGCCCCCATCTGTTACGTTCCAGCCCCCAAAAAGGGAGGGGAACCTGATAACCCTCTGCTCAGACCCACAAATGCTGGACAAAGAGGAATGGAGTCGTGGTGCGAGAAAGGAAACAAATTCCAAATACCGTACAAATTGTTTTTATTTTTGTCACGGTAATAATGTAAATGATAAACAAATTGAAGGGAGAAAGGGGAGAGCTGGACGAACCAAAGAAAAGAAATAAACAAAATACCCCCACCACTAACCTATGCTAAATATACCCATCACCTATCTGGCACACGATCAAGGCGCCCTAACCAAAATTACAGATGGTGGTCCGCCCAGGTCTAACTGGTGTTTCTAGACAGAGAAATGGTACTACGGGTGATGTATACCCCGGGGTAGCGCTAAATCTACTCCCCAGACTCCCTGTAAAGAATAAAGAACAAGAAAAAGAAGTTAACACAGACAATAATAATAAAAATAATAATAATAGTTCACAGACAACAAATGCTCAATGCTGCTGCTCAAGTTCCAAAAGTGGAACACAAAGCTAGTGTTACTAGCTAACAAATCCTCAGTCCTGCTGTTCAAGTTCCAAAAGTGGAACACAAAGCTAGAGTTACTAGCTCACAAATCAGATTAAAACATTATCAAAAGCATTGTCAAATGTTCCAATCCTAATCTCAAATAGACAACAATAAAGTAATCTATAAATCACAAAGTTCCCCAAAAAGGGATACCAACCACACCAACAGCAGGAACAGAGGGCAAAGCCAAAGCAGAGAAAGAACAGATCTAAAACTAGGCTTTTTAAAGAGGCCAGCCAGCTGCAGCCACTGACGAGTAGGAGGAGTTCCAAGATCCAATCAGCCGTTGAACCACCAATCAGCTGCTGGAATGGTTACAGAAGCCATCTTACCTGTAAGAAGAAAAACACAAGAACCACAAGCAATGCCAGAAAAGAAAATCACTATAATACGTACCCAGTTCTCTGGGGACGTAACACCAGCCAAAGTAACATCCTGGCCTGCTGACCTTAGTGGTTTTGTTAATTATTTTGTTTACCAGGGGAGATTTAGTTATTTATTTTGAGGCCAGTTTAATTTTTGTTTGTTTCAGTTGACTTCCATCTTAAGTCTTTGATTTTTATATGGACTTTATTTTGGAAATTATTTTCATTGGATCTACCCCTGTGTGTAATTATTCTTTAGAAGAAATAAATCTTCTTATCTGTCCACAACCTGTCCTGCCTGTTCTTGGCCACGCCCTTACATGTTCTGTTTAAAATTTTCATAAAGAAAAGTTTTGTAAGAAATATTAGGTAATGTAGAGACCAAAGTTTTAAAGTTGAGACACACATGCACACATATTTTAGGGCTTCGTTACTTAGGTCTATTTGGTTTACTTGGAAACATATCCGTTGTGGTCTGTGTTATGTGCAGCGCGTTTCTGTATTTGGTTGTGTTGTGAACTTTGGCAGTGCATTTTGCATTTGGAGCACAAATGTGTTGTGAAACTGATGACGATGTTTTTTTTAATTTGCAGGTGTTTTTTTCTATTTGCAAGTGTTTGCTTCAGTTCCAGCATGTTGAGCTTTCTCGGCCACCGTATGGTGGGCTGCTGTGGGTCAGAAAGTCCAGGGCCACTTTTTGGTCCCAGTCCGCCCCTGGCTGGAGGGTGTTGTAAGGCACGATGCGAAATGGAGTAACCCCTTCAGCCGTTACTTATTCTTGATACATCACTATTTTAAAGAACAATTTTATGCAAAAAAAGGTTCTATAAGGTTAAATATCTCAAATGATTGGATAGTACTTCCGTGTTTAATGAAACATTTCAATATTTTTTGTAGTGATAAAGCAACGCATCGGCCACTTTCAAGACCAAGAACTTGCCTACTCTTTTGCTACACACTCAAAAAGAGTCACAAAAAGAGTACATACTTTTAGATCATAGTATAAGTTGGCAAATTGGGATGCAGCAAATGAATCAACACTGGCAGAGTATGCCACGTGATGCGTCTGAGCGAATCTCGTTAGCAGAAAACAGCAGTAGCCAATGAGATTTCGTCATTAGCTATAAATCACCCTTTGGACATTTACGATTGGTTACTGATATAAAGGAAATGCCCATATTTGGATTACACAGCGTTGTGCAGGAGATTCAGAGCAGAGTATAGACTTTTAACAATGTCTTTACTACCTTTATGGGCCTTGAAAGTGGTTGTTGCATTTCTGTCTATGGAGGGACTGAAAGCTTTTGGATTTCATCATAAAAAAAAAAAAACTTAATTTGTGTTCTGAAGATGAGCGGAGGTCTTTCAGGTTTGGAACCGCATGAGGGTGAGTAATTAATGACAGATTTTTCATTTTGGGGTGAACTATCCTTTTAACCTTTTAGTGCCACTCACCAGACATTTCACTTTGAAAATGACACAAAATGTGCAAGAAGCAATTGGACCCTTTTCACACTTTCAGGGTTGACAGAAGCAGAAGTCATCATAGTTGGCTAAACGTCTCTGGTGATAAATACGAGATGGAATTACCCAAATGTAATTTTTGTATTCCCATTTGCTCCAATATCAAAAGAAAAAAAAAAATCCAGGATAGCTTTTTCACGACTGTTTTTTAAAAAAGGGAATCTATAGAGAGACTGAGAGACATTTTTCCTCATGTATGTATCTCATAGATTTTCCCATTTGGCTTTAACCTCGTCCGCTGCCCACGCATTCTCATCCTTTAGATATGTGATGCTATATGACAAAACGGCCAAATACTACGCACATGGCACCCGTTATCGTTAATATAACACGCACTGTGATGGGTAGGTTTAGGTGTGGGGTAGGGTAGTCTCTTATTACGCTAAAGGATTTATGAAGCCTTGGGTTCACGTGTTATATTAACAATACAGGGTGCCATGTGCATAGTATTTCGCCGTTTTGTCATATATAGCGTCACATATGACGCTAAAGGATGAGAACGGGCTGCCGCTGCACTACATATAATGGCTCGTTGCATTGCTTAACGTTACAAATGTTTATACATTTTTTTTAAAAATAAAAATCTGGAAAACTTTACAAGATTTGCAATGTTGATAACTGTAGAAATGTCGAAGCCTCTAAGGCGACTTGGTGGTGAAAAAAAAATATGAGATGAGAGGAAAAATAATAAGTCGATGGTTTTTCGCACTCTTGTAAATGTTTTGCTTTCCCCTGAGAAACTTTGCGTTAACTTGCAAAACTTTTGAGTTCTTTGCAAGTGAGCACAATGTTTCTCAGGGGAATGCAAAATCTTATCATCTTATATGTGTATATATAAATATTCTTCATCATGGCCCTTTAGGGGCTCCGTAGAAACTTGTCATCACAGTAAAATCAGGTCATTTTCAAAATCAAGTTCCAAAACAACATTGGACCCTGTTGACTTCTAATCTTTTATATTATGATGAAAGTGTTACGATAATTTAGGGCACAATATATAAAGCAATTAGGTTCTTATATTCAGTCAAGGTCATCAGTGATAGGATGTTGTCTCCGGAAGCCCACCCCCATGTCTCTTCACTGCTCATCTTGATAAGGAATAATTTCCGATAAAACCCAGCCAAGATGCCATAAGAGATTCTCATATAGTAAACATTAAAATATTAACAGTTGGTATTTTTTTTACACGATCATTTAACTAGATCAGCTCCAGTATTCCAGGAAAAAGATTCCAGATGCAGCTAATGTGTTTGTGTGGTGTACTATGGGTATTATTCCTCTGCATCAAGATGCCCTAGTGACCTTCCTTTGGACGCTATGCATCAAGCTTGCTGAAAATAGAAAGCTGAAAGAAAAAACCCCAGTGGTGAGTGACAGAACAAGACAAACAATGATAGCATATAATAGATCATGAGGAAACACACACAGGGGGAAACGGAAGACAGCCCATATTTTTCAGCCACTTAAACCAAGAAATCTGGATTTTGCACCAAATTATACATAAAATGTTCACACTGAACAGTGAGAAGTAATGTTTAGTGACTTGTTTGTATGGCTTTGTTCAAACATTACCACCTGTGTTTATTAATATGCATAGTTTTTACATTTTCCATTAAAGAATCTCTCTTTATATCACTTTCCAAAGAGATTTATAATACATTATTCCTTAAAAAAAGGAAATTTAATTCACAAAAATGGTTGACAAACAGAAGTACCGTCCCACTTTACTTAAGTCTTTCACCACCATTGATGGACATTTCCATAATTTGTGAGAAAACGCTGCCCCGCCTTTTAGTATTTTCACTGTTATACGGCAGGGGGTGCTATATTACGGATCATCCGAAAGAGTACTGAATCTTCTGATCAAAACACATTTGAATAAGATGCAAAAACAATCGTTATCAAATGTAATCATATGCATATGTATAAATAATGATCACCAATATTAAACAGCATTAAACAACAATCAAAACTGCCAAATGTTTCTAAATGAAAAGTCTACAAGACGAGCTTTAGGACTGTGCAGGCATTAGACGAGTTGTTGGACTCAATCTAATCCATCTATGTTTTGATCATCATTGTAATCATGATTTTCTTAGCTTTTTGCAGAAAATGTTGATCTTTTTTTGACTAGTGCAACCGTGAGGTATAAAAAGGGCGCATAGAGAATATGTCATCCTCTACTTCGTCTTCAGGGACTGTTTAGTTTGAGTACATGGTTAGCAATTCATTATGGCTTGTGAACCTAAGCATTTCAAGGAGTGTGTGGACCAGTGTCCAAGGTTTTGACACCTGGGGGGTATTCCAGAAAGCAGGTTATGTGACTTACCCGGGTAAGTTTAGGAGTAAGTAAGCAGATAACCTCTGCTTCCGGTTCCAAAAACGGAGGTAACTGTCGGGTTATGTATGTAACCATAGCAACTGACTCTCTGAGGATAACCTGCTCAGGAGCAGGTTATGTTGCAGGGTTAGTTTGTTTCAGAGAGGTTTCCAAGCATGGCGTGCCCTTTTGACGAGGATCCTGTGGACATAGAGGCACAGATTATACGGGGTTTTTTTCGCCGTGAGAGGGTGATAAGACCACGTATCGATGTCTTTTCATATCCTGACGAATATTTGCATGAGCGCTATCGTTTTTCTAGGGAGTCGTTAATTTATTTAACAAACCTACTAAAACCACACATCGCCAATGTGACAAACCGCGGGTCAGCGATTAGCGCCGAGAATATTCTTTGTATTGCTCTGCGCTTTTTTGGTACGGGGAGTTTTCTCTACAATGTGGGCGATGCAGAGCACGTGGGAAAGGCAACAGTGTGTAGGGCCGTTCGTACAGTATGCATGGCACTGAAACGGTTTCTACACACTTTTGTACAGTTCCCTGGCCATAAACCTGTGCACGTTATTAAAGAAGAATTCCACAGGGTGGCAGGTACACTCTCAAAAAGTCTGTCATCTACTTCAATAAAATTACATTTGTTAATAGGTTTATTTTGACTGGACACGCACATAAAAGGTTACACAGACTTCTTAAACTGTAATTAATCTTAATTTCAGGGTTCCCAAACGTGATTGGGTGCATTGATGGCACCCACATTCCTATTAAAGCTCCATCTATCAATGAGGGAGACTATGTTAATAGGAAGTCTGTGCATAGCATCAATGTGCAGGTAATAGCTATATTTTTTGTTACTTAATATTGAGGTTACCAATAATAAACTTGTTGATCTCCACAGGTAATATGTGATGCAACCCACCTCATCACTAATGTTGAGGCAAAATGGCCTGGTTCTGTACATGATGCCAGAATGTTTAGAGAGTCATCTCTGTGCAACAAATTTCAGCAGGGTACGTTTTGTTACACAAATGCTTGTAGTCTTTATTACATTTACAAAACACCTCAAACATTACAGGACACTTCTATGGTTACTTGCTGGGGGACAGAGGATACCCTTGCCTCCCCTATATGATGACACCCTACCCTGATCCTGAGCCCGGACCACAGACACGCTTCAACCAGTCTCTCAGCCGTACACGGGCCAAGGTAGAGATGACAATAGGCATTCTGAAGGCGAGGTTTCAGTGTCTGCGTGGGCTCAGGGTCACTCCAAATAGGGCATGTGACATCACAGTCGCTTGTGTGGTACTTCACAACATTGCCACAATAAGAGGAGAGAGGCATCCCCCCTGTCCTGATGAAGATGACCTACAACACCCACTGAATGTAGCGGACCACAGAGATGGCAGAATGCTCAGAGACATGATTTGTCAAAATCACTTTATTTAATTTTTTTCATTTCTCCAGATCCTGAAATAAAGAGACATGACAGATTTGTATTAATTGCTTTATACACACATGAAAAAAAACATTCGTGTTCACATATGATTCTCACCTTAAGGCGATGCTCCAGTAATTTGATTTCAAGTTTGGCCTTTTTAATGGCCAGCCTTTTCTCCTCTTGCTGAAGCTGTATAAGGTCCATGTCCATGTCACTTTTTTTAATTTGCCTTAATAGATGGACCTTATACAACTCCTTTGCAGACAACTAGGAAGGCAAAGTAAATAAGATGTTTAAAAAAGAAAAGTAACATCATCCATAGTAACATTATGTGATAAGGACAACCAGGGACAAGTTCTTACACTGCTAAGGTTAGATGTAGAGGTAGATGGACCCTCATCTGCATTTACATCCCCAGCTACATTCTGTCAAGGGACAAATTACACATTTTTCACTCCATCTAAAAAGCTATGCATTGTCCAATATATGCATCATACCTCTGTGGGTCTCCCAGCACCTTCTAATTCAGTCACAGCAGATGTGGTCTCTTCATCATCATCATCCTAGACTGGAAATATGCAAGGTTACTTTGTCTGGCATGAAAGATCTAAAAGCTGCTTCTTAAAATCCACCACTAACAATTGTGACAGACTGTGCGGTTTCAGAAGGATCCAATAATACAATGCGTCCATCAGCAACTGCAAGAAAAAAAAAACACACTTAATGTGTAAATGACTAAAGTATGACAGACACTGAATAAAGGCATTAGGAACATGCAAGAATAAAAACAGATTACTGTATACAGCATATGCTGTAAAAGAGAATATGTATCCATAATGCACAAGTGAAACAATGACTGCATTTGGGAAGCATTTAGCCTTCTTTCCAATGACAAGAGTTAAGGATTGTTTTGTCCAAACATATGATTAAATAATCATAAGTACTATGGTATACCTACATTGTACCAAGTCACTTGAGTTCTTGTGGGAAGAAGCAAATTCTGACGAAGTGCCCCCTGGAATACCATCGACCACAGGGCGACCTTTATTAAGAGAAAGAGCCAACTCCTCCGATGGAGTGAGAGGAGGTGGAGCTGGACCCCCGCCAGTTAGACGAGCCTCAGCCTTCTTTCTATTAGCTATATAGAAAGAATACTGTAAAAGTAACTTTAGACATTGATATTAAAACAATTAAAATGAAATATTACCGTTTTGAAGAATGTTTTTGTGTTTCATTTTGACTTGGGAAAGAGTTCTTTTGGCGCCAGAAGGATTACACCTTATAAAACAAGAGGCCTAGATATTTCTTGACGATATACATTGTACTGTATTCTTAAGAAACTGATGTAAAGAAAAGTAAATGCTTGTCGAGTCATGCCACATGCTCAAAAAGACAATTGTTCAACTTTGCAAATGAACAAAAGAAAGGCAAGCATATTTAAAATGTAAAAGAAAATAAAAACTTACGCATTTACTCTGTCAGTTATTTTTTGCCAAGCCAATTGTCTTTCCTTTGCATATGCAGCTGTGTTGCTTTTTTTCATGATAATGGGCTTGAACTCCTCATAAGCCAACATTAAAACTTCCAATTCCCCTTCAGAGAAGTACGCGGCACGTGACTTTTCAACCTTAGTTTCCATGGTGACTCCTGAATTCAGTGATCCATTGAAAATGCCTTTATATGTTCGCCGGGCGCGCGCATTAACTCGAGGTTATTAGCAGTAGGTTGATTAAACTAACTCGACACAGGTGTTTTGGAACCGACATACGCCGAGTAAGCAGGTTTTGGGTTAATCAACCCAGAGTTTAGGGTTAATCTGATGGTTAATTAACCGAGCTTTCTGGAACACACCCCTGTTGACACTCGCAACTTGTGCCTGATTTGTTTATAGCAAGGAGTACGCACTTTCAGTCCTCGTGGGGGCTGTTTGCATGCACCTGTACCCCGCGGCTCGGGTCCTGCTCTCGTTGAGGCGAAGAGGAGACTGAGATCATGGTCTCAGATGGAGATCGCTGAGGAGTTTGAGAGAGGTAGAAATCTCTTGCACTCTTCAGTGGCTGACGAGAGAGAGCTGTTGGAGGAAGATGTATTTTATCTTACATGTTCTGATTCAGCAACCAGTGCACTGCTGGCATCAAGTGCAGATGAGGGTGAAGAGGTTGAAATGACTGAGCCCTCTCAGCCTCCCTGTCCTGTGTATATCGAGGTTATGGAGTGTGTTGAGGCTAGACTTGAGCTGCTGTCGAAACATGACAAGGAGGGAAACCGCTTGTGGAAGATTAGATGAGCGGTTTCTATTTGGGCATAACCACCCAGCTCCTGTGAGCCTTGCATTCATTCCTGATCTCCGTACTAAGATGAATACAAGAATGTATGGAAGAATCCATATTCGGCCAGCATCTGTCGGGACTCTGGTTTGATCTTCAACCTTTCTGCTGTGTTTGCCTTGTGTCTTGATTGTCAGTTCACCTCACTCTACCATCACAGCTGAATCCCATCCTAAGTGCTCTCACTCTCATTACTCACTCACACACCTGTTTGCTGTTTCCTGCATAACACAGTCTCATCCCAAGAAGTCATATAACTGACGTCTTTTGACCATACGTCAAAACCCGCCATTTTTAGGGTACCCTTAAACGTCTGTTACATGACGATCACGGGCCGTCATACAACTGAAGATTTACCTTTAAAGGTTCTATAAGCGATGTCGGGGCAAAACATTTTTTGTCACGTACAGCAAAC
This sequence comes from Cyprinella venusta, assembly GCA_038021265.1. NCBI lineage: Eukaryota > Metazoa > Chordata > Actinopteri > Cypriniformes > Leuciscidae > Cyprinella > Cyprinella venusta. The sequence goes on from CM075880.1 coordinate 25,665,574, forward strand.
GTCTCCTCACTATCGGCTAGCTGCCTGTCCCCTAAACACACTGTAAAAAAACACGGTCTCTGTAGACACCACAGGCTCCACAAACGGCAACAAAAACAATCATGTCTTACCCGGACCACGAAACCTAACAAACAGTGTTCCAGCCAATCACTGGCAAGAAGTATTTGAGGGTGGGTCTGGAGGGTTAGTGCGCGTGCACATGAAGGGGGTGTGTGTGTGAAGGAGAGACAAGCGTCAGAGGGAAGTTTGAAAAATGCCCGAGACACGACCAAAGAGACGTCGTTCTGAAGAACAAATTAAGAAGAAGGAGTCGGATAAAGAACGTGCGAAGTTCCAAATTTACATCGGTAGCAAAGCTTTTGAACGATGGCGAGAACTCCGTCGGCAGAAGGGCTTCCAGTCCGACGGTTACAATTATTTCAGGAAGCACGGAAGGGAGGGGGAGGAGATGAGATGCGGAGGAGGTAGGGTCTAGCTAGCCTCCGATTTGTTTGAAAATATTGCGAACGTCAACACTCCCAGGATCGCTTATAGGACCTTTAACGTCGGTTTGGTGATGGGGTAGGTTTAGGTCTGGGGTAGGGTTAGGTTCCGATAACGTCATCTAACCAACGTTTAAGGGTACCCTAAAAAGGTGGATGTTGACGTATGGTCAAAAGACGTCCCAAGACATCAGTTATATGATGTCTTGGGATGAGACTGTGTTGTCCTATACTACTTATGCTTCTCTCTTTCTTTGGTTCTCTGTCAGTGTGTCTTGGTTTCCATCCGTTTCACCACTGTCCCCTTGCCTAAAAGTCTTGTTTTGGTTGCTTCTAAACCTTTGAAGTCTTGTATGATTATTTAATCCTGTTTTGTTGTTTATTTGCCTAGTTCCTGTTCCCCATCTCGACTCAACTTGCTCACCTGGTTTTTGACCCTCTGCTCTCGTCCTGGACTATTGCCTTGGCTTCTTCCTTGAAACAGTTGGTCTGCTACTGGTTCTGGTCCATTGGATTTTGCCTCTGTCTCGTCCTCTTACTTGGTGGCTTAGTCCTGTTGTCTGCACCTCCCTAACAGTACAGACTGACTAAGATGAACCCAACAGACAATCTCAGCTACGCTCGGCTATGGAGGCCCAAGGTGAGCTACTGGGACAGCATCAGGGGGAGCTGGTGGCCGCTCATCGAACCATGAACTCACTAGTCAACCAGGTTACTGAACTTACAGAGACTATTCACCAGATGTAGACCGATCACAACCCTGTGTCCCCGGTCATTGAACGCCCCCCTGTCACTCTCGAACCACGCATCAACAACCCTCCCATTTATTCCAGTGAGCCTACAATGTGTCGTGCATTCATGATTCAGTGAGAGGTGATTTTTTTTCTCTGCAAACCCTCACTTATGGCTCAGACACTGCCAAGGTGGCATTCGTCATCTCCCTTCTCGCTGGCTGGGCCTGGGAATGGGCCACTTCTGTCTGGGCTGCAGAGGCAGAATTTGTCAAGATATTCGACCGTTCAACACTTGGTAAGGAGGTGTCGCGGCTGTTGGCAGCACTGCGTCAGGGGACACAATTCGTGGTGGACTTCGCCATTGAGTTCAGCACTCTCGGAGCTTCAAGTATGTGGAATGAAGCAGCACTGGTGTCCACTGGTGATTATGGAGGTGCTGGAGGATGACATAAAGGATGAGGTATATGCTCGCAAACTTCCTGAACAACTCGATGAACTTATTGAGCTGGCCATCTGCTTGGACAACCATCGGGACCTTGTCCGCTACTGGTTTTGACCCCAGCCCTTCCATTGGATTTTGCCTCTGTCTCACCCTCTTACTTGGTGGCTCGGCTACTAATCATTTTATGTTTTGTATTGTTTTCCTTCAACCTTTTGGACAATAAATCCTATTCTCAATTGATCTACTCTTGGGTCCTGTTGTCTGCACCTCCCTAACAGCATCCATCAGCATGAGAATTACACAAAGGTTAAGGGGTGTCTATACGTGTTGATGCCCCCTATCAATGAGAAGTCCACAAGCTATCCCTTGTGAGGGGAAAATCGACTTTGAAAGTTCCGGCCCTGCCATTCAAGCCCCTTAAAGGGACACTCCACCCATTAGCATTAAGATTTTCATTGTTAAAAATCCAGTCATACTATTGATTGATCATGCAACACTCTTTCCTTTTCCCCTGAGACAAGAGAAATCCGCAATTTACCTTTTTAACTTCCTCCTACAATGACGCAAAAATTGTAATTTTACGTCATTGTAGGAGGAAGTGTAGGAGGGGGGATTTCTGTAAAGACAAGCACAAGTTCCCACCCTTTCAAACCCGCCTATAGGGGGTTGGACCTAATGAGCTAACAGACCTATGACAGATCAGTGCCAGTGTGTTTGACCAGCAGAAACTTTTTGAAAATATGGACGAAGGTACTGAATACGTAGATGGATGCATTATGGATAGGGTTGAGTAGAGATCGTACTGTCCAGTTAGGTGAGGGTTTTTAATCAGGCTCGCAACATCAGGCCCTGGGGCTGGAGACTGATTATGTTTTTATTATTCCTTATCTGAATAGAATATGTCCAACTCGAGTCTTGTTGTTGAGTGTCTGTTTTATACGTTTTAAAAGAGCGTTGTAGGGATCCTCTCATATTAGAGCCATTCTTAATGAGGCTTCCGCTCTTCAAGTAACAGGTGTGAGCATTTTTAGGTCCCCTCTCAGTTGTGAGAGTCGTTTGCAGAGATCTCAGTCTCAATAGGATTAACACATGTTTTACAGGCGCACTGCGTGTAGTTGTGTGCTGTAGGCTCCCTTTTGAGCCTCCTCTATTTAAGCTAGCCTTCAGGTGGAGTACTGTTAGGCTGGTCTTTTTAGAGATTTTTTTATTGTGGCCTCTGCTCCCTGGAACTTCTTATAAATTGGAAGCTGTCAGGAATATAGACACTGTGACTACTTTGTCTTGTGATATTAAAGTTATGAGCATCCTCTCTTTTTGGAGAGTCATTCTGTTAAGGTTCCTGCCATCTAGAGCTCCTCATTAGAGCCTCCTCAGCCTAGATTGCCCTAGATTTCAGTCAGTTTGGAGAGTTTTTCTGCTGAGGCATGTGCTGTACTTATGCAATAATTGTAATTGTAGGCTCTAATAGCCTTCTCAGTTAACTGCCTCTAGGGTTGAGCTTTGACTCCGCTTGTTTCAGAGACTCGTCCTGCTGAGTTCTTTGCTCCCCAGAGCTCTAGTCATGTATTTTTTTTATGAAGATTACTTTTCTGTGAGTATCTTTAGTGACATTATTTGATAAATCAGATTTCATCTCGCTTAGAGTCATTTTACTGAGGTCACTGCTCATAGAGCTTCATGCAGACAGTAGTAATGGTATGGTAGGCTCTAAAGAGCCTCTTCGGTTAACTGTCTTTTTGGGATTGAGTGTTGTTAGGCTTCCTCTTGTTATAGAAAGGCCTCCGCTCTCCAGAGCTCCATGCAACAGAGTTACCAATACTTTGGCTAGAGGGTTGAAGGTCTCCTCTTGTTTAAAGAGTTGTTCCAAATGAAACATCTTCTCCTGGAGTCTTGTTAGACAAGACTTGTAAGACAAGTTTTAGAGTCATAGGCTCTTTTGAGCTTCCTGACTGTTTGACAGGCCTGACAGGCCTCCTTATGTTTTAGAGTTGGTAGAATTGTTCTTTTGAGGATGCTCGCAAAGCCTGTTGAGGTATCCACTCTCCAGAGCTCTGCACAGACAGTGTTGTCAAAAAGCAAACTCTTGGGTAAAGTGAGCCTCTTTGATAGACTGTCTTTGGAGCGAATAGTATGGTTAGGCCTCCTCTCGGCCAAGAGAGTTGTTTTGTGTTCAGGCCTCTGCTCTTTGAGCTCCGTTTTGTGTGTATGGTGGTCAAGCATAGACTCTCCTTGTTTTTAAGGGTCATCATAGTGAGTTCTTTGCTTCCTAGAGCTCTGTGTCACAGATGTCCCATGAACGTTTGATATGCTCAGGTTTAGTCTTGATAAATACTCCCCCTGCTTAGAGGGTCATTATGTAGAGTACTCTGGTCCCTAGAGCATCATGTGCAAGCCCCATGAGAGACTTTTTCATTTCGTAACAAAATTGTGTTAAGAAGAATGACACTGACATATCCTGACATCACCGTAGATACTGATACAACACAGTTTTCTGAAGTACCTACACGTTGCATTTTACTATCGTCTCAATTGTTTTGTGAATCTATCGCAATATTATTCAGACAAATAATTAACTGAAAATAGACTACTATTTGAGGATCAATTCTAAAGGCAATTTTAAAGGCACAGCAGCAAATATAAGTCAATATTTTTTGTTGCAAAAAAACTTGTATAATATTACAACTGGATTCATGTCAATGTGATGTAAGGTTTTATACAATAATGACGAGATGAGCTTATAGCGAAATCTCTTTACAGGTCGGTGGTCCGTTTGAAGCTCTCCTCTCCTGTGAAAGCCAGTCTTGCTTTCAAGTCTCCTCAACGTGACCTAAACCAGGTCTCTCAATCCACACACCGTGGGTGATCCAGTGAATATTTCAACAGATATTAGTTGCTTCTCTTCCCAATATGCTTCAAACATCAAGGTGGAACATCCCTCTGAAGTAAAATGGGGGCATTTAAGATTTTGCAAGTCCATGTGGAAAGAGGATGAAGTTAACTCTAAAGGTCAAGGAACATTCATATCACCATGGTAGGTTCTCAAAGCTTGAGTTTCTTTCCCTGAAAATGATTTTAATATGCCACAATAAGCATAGCCTATTAAATCCCATAATGCATATTAAAAAGAAAGACATAGTGTGAACAGTAACAGTGTGACATTACTAATTCTGTCCTGAAAGTAGTCAACTGAAATGAGCAACTTTGCCTGTGCCTTGCAAAAAAAGGCAAGAAAAAGGTGCAAGGTCTAAAAATAGGGATTTAGGGGTGCATACAAAAGAAATAGAATATACTTTATAGATGACATGCGAGTCAGGGTACAATAGAAAGGCCTGAGATATGAGCGAGTGGCCATCAGTCAACTCTCCAGCTCTGATGTGAAAACAGAAATGGGTTAGCAGAGAGCGAGAGAGAGAGCGCGAGAGAGAGAATGCAGTGAAAACTGACAGTGAAGTGGATGAAAAGGAGAGCGGTTGGAATAATAACGTGAAAAAAGAAAAAAATAACCGTCAGCAAGAAACAGAGAATCATGGTCGGTTTAATGAACTCAAGAGGGGACAGAATGAGGTTTGTGATACAACTTTTGATCAAACAATGAGTAAGCAAAATAATGCTTACTTATACAGAACTCACTCCCATGGTGCTTTAGTGTTGTGGGTGCACGTCTTGATTAAGTCATGTTAGATGGAGAACATATTTGTTTTGATCCTGGAACAACAGTCCTGTCCAACATTTTTGTCCTAACTATATCCCTAACCCTAAACTGAACCCCATAACTTATCCCTAAAATCAGAGGAAAATTATGGGTGAATAACACTGATGTAGAAGCAACTAACCCTGTTTATAATTCTAAATTTGACATAAACTGTAATCTTGTCCCTCAAATCCAATAGGTGGATTGGAAAGTTTTTCCAACATTAAAGAGCAACATGCAGGTTGATTTTATTTCTGAATTAAGACTTTAAATTGTCTGCAGAGCTCTTTTAAAAACACTTATGTAAAAATTACTAATGAAATCTCATTTGTAGGGCTGGGTATCGTGACAAAATGTTCGATACCGATACCGATACCGATACCTTGAGTTCGATACCGGTTCCTGAACGATACCTTTTTCGATACCAATATTATGTAATCAGTTTTATCAATATAATATTACCTACATTTTTATTTTATTTTTCAGTTGTTGACTTTTTCACACTCCTATTTTGAGTATGTAAAAAAGCACCAATGCAAAAGTTTTCTCTGTTTCCTAATAATTTAACAACACATTTTCTTTACATCAATGAGGTAATTCATTGAAATGCATTACACTATCACCTCCCTGATAATAAATGCATTGAAATGCTTGAAATGCATTATATTATCACCCTGATAATAACAGATCATCACTCAAATAGTAATTTAGAAACATTAATTTATGTAAAGCTGCTTTGAAACGATATGTACTGTAAAAAATGCTACACAAATAAATGTGAATTAAATTAAATATAGGCTACTGGGGGGTGGGATATATGCCTCGCGCACAGCACACGTAAGCTTGCCGCAAAGCACTGGCAACAGAAGCCTAATGATTATGTGACGGTAAACAACAGCAATGATATATTTTTAATCGTTTATTAATGAACAAGTGTTTAATAAGTCTGCTGGCAGCAAATATGATAATGGGGACGCTGGCTCGTCATTCCTGCAGCAGTGAATGCGCGCGCCTAACGTTATATGGATCAGGGTAATCAAACTATTCATTTCGTATTGTTTTGTTTAAAAGTACACATATTTTCACCGTCTATAGACCTATTTCTCATGAGTGTCGGTTCATCTGTGACGCGCTCCAGTTCCTGCAGTGGAAGACGGACTTTGTACTCTTAACAAGTGTCTGCGCGCTCATCAGATTTACCGTGTTACTGGTCTTGACTCTTGGCGGCAATTATCCTGTCGGAAATATTGCATCGCGTGCTTCTGGTATCGAGTCTGGCACAGGTACACTTTGGATCATTTCTACATATTTTCTATCCATCTGGGTTGGGACGCGTCGCTTACACGCACGCACACACACTCACGTGCGACGAACTGTCTCTCATGCTGTCTCTGAGCAGCCGCGTTAACTAGTTTTCCGCCACAGCCTATCATGCTGCGTGCTTATTTTTTCACTGACGTTGACGAGATTAACCACTTAGGTACCGAAATTTGGTATCGAAAAACAAGACATGTTTCGATACTCGGTAGTACCGAGGCAATTCGGTCGGTACCTAAAAAGTACCGAACTTCGGTACCCAGCCCTACTCATTTGATGTAGAGATTTTGATGAAAATGCGCTAGGCTCTGGAATAACGCCTTTCCAGCAAGCAACGCGTCATATGACGTACCCCGAGGAAAACAAATCAGCTCGCGGCCGCTTTCTCATTGCTGGGTGTTGATGTAGTTAGAGCAGTAGCGAGAGACATATAGTTTTAGATCGAAGCCATAATGGTAAATTATTGTGTTTGTGGTTGTTGCACGAATTCCAGCCTGTCAGGACATCATATCCATCATTTTCCTTCAAGGAAAAACAAGGCTTTTTGGTCTTGGGTGCGTTATGTGCAGGTGAATAGAGCAGACTTCACTGCCGCGTCTGTTAACACACACACACACACTCGGTCGTTTGTGGCGCACATTTCACTCGCTTTAAATTGTATCACAAACTGCATTTGAAAAGCATTATTTATTTGTTCTTATGGCATCAATGTGGATAGTGCTAACCAGCTTGGATGGTCTGCATAATCACTGTCAGCGTAGAATATGAGAAGACAAAATGTTGCTGGCTTAAATTAAGACAATCTAAATAGATGTTTAATCAAGAACAAAGTCAAATGTATGTTTGCTAAAGCAGATTTATTGCAAAACACCAAGGTATAGCCATACAGTAGATGAATCAGCGTTAGCCGCGGTGCTAACTTACATGAACTCACTTGCCCTGTATTAGCCACTGGTTTTCTCGACACCACAACTCTAACGTTACTTCTCTCCTCTGCCCATTGTTCGTCTCCCGATCTCCCCCTGACTTCTATCTCGCCTAGAAGGCTCATAATTATTTGCCTGTGGGTCATCATAGGCATATTCGTCAATATCGCAGAACGCGGTTTCGTCGTTCGCATCCATTGTAACCTGAGCCTGAACTTGAACAGACTGCCTCGCCAATCGTCACTTCCGGTTAGTGCGTTGTAGACGCGGGAGTTATTTTATCACAATTTTTCTCAAAATATCGTTAATGGCTAAATATATATTACTCCAGTTATATATTACTCCATCTATCCATCCATCCATCCATCCATCCATCCATCCATCCATCCATCTTTCTATCTTTTAAAAATCATTAAACATTCAAATGAGAGATACATTGCATTTTAAAAGATTAGAGTATTATAGCTAATACAGATTTTTCGGCATCAAAGTTTGTAGTTGTAACAAAAATCAGAACTCACACTCCTTACCTTCTGCATATTTTAATAATTTCTTTTTCCTCAGTCGAGCGATTACTCTCATCTAACCGCTGAAAAACGTAGGAAGGGGCACGCTGTTTCGTGAGACATTTTCATTTTTATAATATATCGTCGCTGTCCGATGAAAACCGCGTATGTCCATTTTTGGCGATTTTGAGATTTTTTGACGGATAGAATGTCCAGGTTCATTTCCGTGTACTGCATGCGTGACATTATCTAAATGACCAATGAAAAGTTGTGAAATCATGTCATCTGATTTCCACGTATTTCCATTTGCTGTCAAAGCTGTCCATCACGCAGCGTATCTCCCATAGGCAGTATAGTATCTCCCCGCCGTGTGGAGGCATTCCGCCGGTCTCGTGAAGTTTCTCGCCGGTCTCGTCTCTGAGACCCCTACACCTGGTATTAAAATGCGATCTGTATCCAGATAAGTTATCCGGATAATAAAAAAGGCATGTTAATGCAAGGTATAAATAAGTTATGATCGAATTGTGATCGGATCTGCCTGACCATCTGGAGGTAGTCTGGCTCGCATTGTGTTCGGATCTTTACTAGTAAACGCAATCTGGTTATTGAAACCACATATGTAGGCCTATATTTTACTTTTCCCAAAAATGCTGAAAAAATAAACGAGTGAGAGCGTGTTATATAGGCTATATGACACGTTATAGTCAGATATGACGGCGCTACTGCGACACGCATCACCGCAGATGAGCAGCTGAGCGAAACTGAAAGTAAGTCCCAGACGCAATCATCTTCACAATCACACAATCATCTCACACACACAATCATCTTCAAGTAAAGAAACGAAGTGATCTTACCAGGGCAGGCTGTTGCCGAGCTCTTACTGATGTATGTCTTTGATTTTGAAATTAGCTGATGATAAAATTCAGCTCATATCTGTAATAAAATGCTGTTCATATCCGACAAAATTACGGTAAGATTGTGTAAATAAAGTATCAGTCTAGCATCGCCATGTCAGTGTATAATTCATTGTCTCTTCATAGTTTGCAAGAGACATTTAATAAACTGAGCGTAGCCTATTCATCTGTCAATATGAAACGCGATTTGGTCATTCTAATTAATGATCGGAAGAACACGTATAGACCACCGTTACTATACAATATGCACGTATGTCCATTTAAACTCAATTTTGGGTTAAATATGGATTATATCATGACACTGGAAAGAATATGGTTACATTTAAAGATGTTGTGCCAAGCATGAAAAAACTGCGTTCAGCTGTTTTTGAGATAACATGTTTTTTTCACTTCCTGAAAAGTAACCGTTTTGAACATACGTGAGTTTAATCGGGCAGCGACGATATGCCTTAATTCTTGAATTCGTAATTAGCGCGTTACACCCTCATGTGCGCGTGATGTCTACGCTCGTCAATAAATAAACTGACTGCACGTGTCTTGCGAAAGAACATTGTAGCCGGAGCTACTTCTCTCAGTTAACGTCTATGGCGAGTCACGCAGGCACTGGGCAACTCCGCATCCGAGTCGACCTCAATAAAATAGTCTGAATATAAACACTTATTATAGGCGTATCGTAGTGATTCAGGATAAATCAAAAACACGGTTTGGAAAATGGATTCATGGTGTAGCCTACTTAAGTTACGGACTGCAGCACTCAGCTGATATAACGGCGTTCTGTTGCGCGAGCGTCCACTCGCACATATGCGACCACATACAATTTTAACTCGCACATTCTCAAAAAACGGTCGCATATGCGACCAATTTGGTCGCAGTCTGGAACCCTGATGTAGCGCTCCCCTCAGTCATACGCTGATAAGGGTAAGGCTTTTGGGTTCTTTTAATGGTACAAATGTATGTTAACCCTGATTAACTCAGTTTTAGATATTATCTTGGATCTCTCTGTTAAAATACACACTTGAACTATTTTAAACCTATCTATGAATTTACCCTTTTTAAATTGAGTCTTTAATAAAGATTTTTTAACCAAAATTGTCTGTATGTCTCTCTCAAAATAAAAAAGATAACCTCTTTGCAGATAGGAATTAACACAAGGTTTTAGAAAAATATATCTCAATTATTTACTCAAATAAAAAATTATATCCAAACAAAATAAGAAATTAAATAAAATAGGATTGTCCTTTTTTAAACCTTCAACACAATATCCCTCTTTCGTAAAAGGAAATATAGTCAGTACTATCTTTATAAATGCACAGTAACAAGTAAAACCCCAATAACCCACCAATGCATTACTTCAGCAAACCTCAAATACAACAAAGTCACTTAAATCAATATGTTTTAAAATGATTATAAAATAAAATATCGTAGCAGGCCTGATGTGGTGCTTGTTGTGGCCCAAAACTCAATGGCCGCTTCACTCGTCAGCGAGCAAACAAAATAAAAGAAAGGTACCTTGAGTTAATGTTTCTGTCCCGTCTTCACCCCAGTAATCGCTCGAACAGGCTCAGCATCCGATTAGCATTTCCACACGAACTCCGTTGGTTTATCTTTTCTCTTCCACGTCTCCAGCAAACTCACGAGAGAAATCCCAGTTGCTCCAAACTCCGTCTGAGTATCTTCCTTGTATTCAGGTCGAACACAGCAGATAAACCCCTCGAAATGTTCAACAGAGGGACTCAAACTTTAACTGGAAAATGTCCTTCACTTGTAATGAACAGACTTCTGTTAGCATTAGCAGTAGCACAAAAGTAAACAGTCTCTGAACTTCGTGTAGAAATTCGTCCCGCTTCACAATATACAACTTGTCACTCTTCTCACTGGTTGTTGTGCAAACAATCATAAAATACAAGTTATACACTGGCTTGTACACTACTAATTCACAAATTAACTCAGAACATCTCTGTGTCACGTTCACTCGTGTGCTTCACTCTCGATTCGAGAGTCTCGAACTTTTTTTCTCTCTCTCCCAACGACGCGCTCACTCAACCCACCTGCTCTTAACCCCATAAATGCTGGTTTGGACAGTTTTCAGAAATACATTATCTCTTAAATAAAACAATAAACATAATTTTAAATATAACTTTTTTATTATAACTTTTTGCATGTTTTTCAACCTTTTTAAATCACACAACTTTTACGCTCTAATTACAAGATGATAGACCTACAACTAACATCACTTAAATTTATGCATTTTTAACCCGGGTTCCATGTACTTTGTGAAATCAGGTTATATGTTGTGGGTGGTTGCCAGAATGTTATTATGCTACGCAATCTCACGACCAATTCGTACAAATTCGTACGAGTGATGAAAAAGTGGCTAATTTATACTAATTCATATGACCTCACTCGTACGATTTGTCCAAATCCACGTGATGGGTAGGTTTAGGGGCGGGGTACATTCGTACGAATTCATACGAATTGGCCAATTCGTAAAATATGTATGATTTAGCAAAAGCGTAGGCCTACTAATTCGTATGAGTGAGGTCGTACGAATTGTTACGAATTAGCCACCTCGTAAAATTCGTACGAATTCTCGGTTGCTGTTACACATCTGTTTTTAGTGTTCTTTACTGTGTTGCTCTTTATATATGTTTGAGTGGTTGCTAGTGTGTTGTTAGGATGCCATGGACGGTTTGTTTGGTCATTGATTTGAAGCTGCTGGGTAGGGTGTTCTGGATGGTTAGGGCATTGCTAAGCAGTTGCTAGGGTGTTCTTGTTGGTAGCTAGGACATTGGTATGCAGTTTCTAGAGTGTTCTTGGTGGTAGGGATGCTCAATTTGACCGTTTAACCGTTAACCGATAGTAAAAATTTTGACCGATTAATACTGTCAGTTAAACGGTTTAAAAGGGTTTTTTTTTTTGTTTTTTCTATTTATTTATTTATTTTTGCTGCATGGTTTAAAAAACAAAACTAGGCATATATAGGTTTTACTATATAGTTAAAACTATTAACTAACTCACGGGGCGCATCGCGCATCGACACGCGACACGCGCAACTACACACGTGCCTGCAGACATCTCCCTTTTTTTCGCAAACGGAGAAAGAAGCCGCAAAAAGCAAAGCTTATGAAATGTGTGCTGCTTTGGAAATGGCCAATGCGGAAGATGAGAGAGCGGTGTCTGCTACCCAAGCTGGAGATAAAGACCGCAACCAAAGCAGGGCTCCAGACTGCGTTCAAATGGTCGCATTTTGCGACCAAAATTTTAGAGTGTGCGACTGAATTTTACATCCAGTCGCACATGTGCGACCAGTAAATTTGCCACACGTTAACGCATGGTTAATCGTGGAAGGGGCGCGTCAATAAATCCGTGACAGAATAGCGCGCATAAACATCTGTGGGAAGGAGACGGTGACAAATATCACAACCTGCTGTGTGCGTCTGAGCAATAAGCGATCTATCGACTCGTTACCTAGCAGCGAGTGCAAACAAAATGAAAGTGGAACTAAAATACGCAACTCATGCTATGCTTCACGAACCGTTGGCGTTTTTATTAGGTTTAACCAATAATAGCAGCGCATAGCCGTTCTTATGGAGCGCCCCAAACCACTGACAGGAATAAAGCCCCGAACTTGCCAGTCGGGGAGCTTTAGATTACTCCAGACTAACCCCAAATCACGTTGACATGTTGCTTTTTAAAATAAAAATTATACACGTTGTGGATTGAGGTATGTCTGCTTTTTTTCATTTAACGAAAAATCTTAGTCAAACAGAAAAAAGACACGTTGTGGATTGAGGTATGCCTGCTATTTTTATTTAACGAAAAATTTTAGTCTATCCGTTTAAACGGAATTATTGTTTTCTTTTTGTCATGTTAATTTTTTAATCATCTAAGTTTAAAAATATATATTAAGTGTAGGCATATTTCATGTTTTTTTTCCTCTGTTGACACAAAATTTGATCTGAATCCAGGTTCTGTTGTTGATCTGTTCTTTATGCTGTTCTTTACACTTTACACATTAAAATAAAACCTTTGATAAATAAATAAAATTGTTTTTATTTTTAACGGGTCACAGATACGCGTCAATTTTATTTTTATTGCCAATTCAATAATCTGATCGGTTAACGGTTAATAATCGATTAACGAGCGCCGGTTGTCGGTCGGGAAAAATAACCGAAATGAGCATCCCTATATGGTTAATAGAATGTTGCTTTGTAGTTGCTAGAGTGTTTTAGGTAATTACCAGGGTGAAGCTAATGTTTTTACTTCAGCATTTTACCTGATGATTGTTTTATACAGTAAAATTGCTATGCAGTAGTTTTGGGTGGTTGCTTACGGGCCCAGTAATAAATAACCAATCCTTAATTCTCTGTCTGAATTTTATTCATCATAGATTTAAATAACTTAGGACTGTTGCATCAAAATCAACACATAATGTCATAGATTAATTTGGGTGTTGAAATAAGAATTGAAAATTCATAAGACTGTTGAACAGGCTGTAATATATCACATTTGTTTGTATACAGGCTGTCATATAGGCAGTTACATATACATAGCTTTCAGCTCCTCTGTCTCCGTTAAGTTTGTTCATGAAGTCTGTCACAAAAAAAAAAAAAGATTCGTAATGTAGAATTTAGCAATGTTGTATTACACATATTACATACATGAGGTTAATCGACTTGTCGCATAAATGAACGACTACTTGTTGACTAGAACATTTTTTAGTCAGGGGCAGCCCTAGATTCTCATGTGACTTTTGTAAACTTATGTAGTACCCAGGCACATACAAACATGGGTTTTATCCCAAATGGTACCCTTAGCCTTTGTGGTCCTCTGAGTTCATACTCTTGTGTCATGAGTTAGAACAACCCATTCTCATCCCAAGGCGCCATATACAACACTTTTGCCAAAGCGTAGACAACCAATGCACATGGCACCCTTTAGCGTCATTAGATATATATGGGGCATAAGGCGCCTCCTAGTGGTCTAACCCTAACCCTACCCCAGACTTAAACCTACCATAACCGAAGCGTGTTATATTGACGCTAAAGGGTGCCATGTGCGTTGGATGTCTACGCTTTGGCAAAAGCGTCGTATATGATGCCTTGGGATGAGAATGCGTTGGTCCGGCCATTATAAATGAGTCCAGTGTTTGGATATATGTATAAAGGTGTTTATATAAATGATAAAAGAATGCATTTGGGACTGAAAGACCACTGTTGCTGCTGTAGAGATCAAAACAACTCTTTGTACTGTACTCTCCCATGTCCAAGAGTTCGGCAACATCTCACCCACTAACATGTAGCATAATGATGCATAACAAGCTCAACCATGGCTTTGAAAACACATCAAATTACCCATCACACACAGTACATCAAATTACACATTTTTTTGTTATCCTTCAAAAGGTATGCTTATGTTGTTGTTTTCTGGTCTTTTTGGTAACAATATTATGAAAATGTATGCATGCATGTACGCATTTCCACTGTAATAAATTCAGTTCCAGTGTAATTCGTAAATCCAGTGTATGAAGAAGTCAACCAAACATAAATCTGTCACAAATGTTAATATCAACATTTAACACACATAGCATTCTAACTACTGATGTGTTTCACAGATAATCATTGAATTAAACAAGTCTCTTTGCAGTTTAAAGTTTGAGAAAATATTAAGATGTTGTTAATATTAAGATATGTTGTAATTCTCTTTGTTGTAGTCATACTTTGAAGACAAAGGGCATAGATTTATGCAGGGATGATATGGACATGGTAAGGAGCTGATGTGGCTCAGGTGCCAGAGGACTAAAGTTTGAATCTTACTTGTACGTGTAAATAAATTAAAATAGCAACATTTGGGTGGTAATAAGTCCCCGAACTGCTTCCCCAAAATTTCAAAGTCTAATTTCAGTATGTCTCTACCAACATTTAAACCCAACCCTTGTCTAAAGATATATCTAGTGTTTAAGGATGTATTTATGAACTAATATTAGAATGTACATAAAATACAGTCAGATCATAGAGCTTATACTGTTCTCATACTGATCTCATGTAACTTAGAACCTTATAAACACACTCCGCATTTTATGAAATTAAGCTTACACTACTCAAACATTTCTTCCTAATGTATTTTAAGAGAACGAGGTCTTTTATGCTGTGAAAAGAAAGTAAAAAAAAAGTTTGCAATGTTGTTGTAGATGAAATATAACAGATAATCACACACCAGGCTTATTCTTGCCTATTTATTGGGGGAAATAAAATATATATATTTAGCATCCCATTCATTGACAACCATATCGACAGTCATTCCGCTTGCTGACAATTCTTAGCCTGGCTAACGCCAGACCCAATTCTCATTGAGACTTGGGTCTGGGAGACCCAATTCTCATTGAGACTTGGGTCTGGGAACCACATGTTCATTTTCCCGTATTTGAGGCGTGGTTTACGAATGCCCGGAGCCGTTTATTGTGTGCTAAGAATGTCAAACAAATGCACCTGTACATAGCTCATAGCCAATCGTTTCAATTAGAAAAAACACAAGTATTAAAGGAGTAGTTCACTTTAACAAAAAAAAAAAAAAAACTTTTGCTGATAATTTACTCACCCCCATGTCATCCAAGATATCCATATCTTTCTTTCTTCAGTCGAAAAGAAATTAAGGTTTTTGATGAAAACATTCCAGGATTTTCTCCATATAATGGACTTCAATGGGAACCAAACGGTTCAAGGTCCAAAAGACATTTTCAGTGCAAACTGCAAACTGTTCAAAGGGCTTTCAATGATTCCAGATGATGAATAAGGGTCTTATCAAGCGAAACGATCGCTCTTTTAAAAAATAAATAACAAATTTTAAGTTTTATAAGTTCAAATGGTCGCCTTTCAATGTCTATTCATGGTCAATTCATGACCAGTTTGTAACTAGGAAACTCATATTCACAAATATTCTGATAGCAGGCAGCATATCTTAACCATCAGTCTCATGTTAATCCACCATGTTTGTAGTTCTTTTATACATGTTTGTAGTTTTGGTTGTTGTGGGTAATATCAGCCGTTAGAGCGTGCATCCACACTTTTGAAAATCTACTGGAAATAGTAGACCATCTGGCCACTTTTGGCATACTAATTTTCAACATACTACAGTATGTTTTGATGCACACTTATTCTAAACTCACATACTATATTGAATGGATAGTATACACATTATGCAGGGTTATTTTATTTTAATGTTAGGAACCAAATGCAGTATTTTATTGAATAAGCAAGATTTCAGCAGATTAAAATAATTTAAAAAAACTTAAAACTACTCAAGCTACTTAAATGATTCAAGTCGAGCCAAGGAAAACACAAAACTAATGAAAAGGTCAAGACACGCCTGCACTGAATTCACAACCTACCAGGTTGCTTCATCGTTGGAAGTGTTAATGAATTGTGAGTTTCTTTGGAGGAAAAGGCTAGCTGAATGGCATAAGTAGT